>JAPQNM010000029.1:10226262-10233762 GCA_029783475.1 Metacarcinus magister | reverse complement strand
GCGAAAATTTTTAATAATCTTTTTCCTGCTGATAAAAGTCTAGTCTTCCAGCATGTATTCTTAATTATATATTTTAAGAGAGAGAGAGAGAGAGAGAGAGAGAGAGAGAGAGAGAGAGAGAGAGAGAGAGAGAGAGAGAGAGAGAGAGAGAGAGAGAGAGAGAGAGAGAGAGAGAGAGAGAGAACAAAAAAAGAAGAGAGAAAGAGAGATGATAAACAAACGAATTTCAGTCTCATCACATAATATTATCACCAATTCAGACTTTCTCACCTCATTTAGCGTCTCATTAACACCTTCACCTGTCCTGTTCTCCTCAGGTGGCATGTCTACCACCTGTCACACCCTCTCTCATTATCTCCTCACAATTAGACCAGTTTATGAGGACAGGATTCTAACAGGTGTAAACTTAGCTCCCAAACTTTTGTGGGTGGGTGGGTGGGTGGGTGCAACTCCGTTCCCCTTCACACCAAAGACTATTATACTTCCATTCTTTATGCTGAAGGTCGAGTGTTCCTCCCTCATTAGTACTGCTGAATGGCGGTCCACTTCCTGGGTGGAAATGTTTTAATTCCTTCCTTCTCTCCATCTTTTCTTATTTTTTCTGTTTTTTTTCTTCTTCTTTATAGATGATTTATGAATAATGCGGAACAGTTGGAAGTAAATGAGTGTTGGAGGTGGTGGTGGTGGTGGTGGTGGCTTGCTAACCCGCTGCTCCTCTGCTTCACCGAGCCAGCGATGTCCTTTCAATAGTCTGGTTGAGGGATTTCATTTAAGTTTTTAAGATGTTATTTATTCTTCGTCTCTGGTGGGTGAGGAAGCGATCATTGCACGAGCCTCGCCCCGCAGCCTGGCGTGCCGTCCTGTCATCTGGCCAATGTCAAAACGTGTACAGGTGGATTGAAAACCCTTTTTAAAGAGGAACACGTGGAATCCTGGATCTTCACCTGTTTGTTGCATTTCGAAAAATCATCTCTTGTCACCTTATCGGGCGGCCAGACACACTTCCTGTTGAGTAGGTGATGGAGGTGCACCTGAAGGCTTCCTGGGCACGCACCTCACCTGCCTCAGCAATCATTAACACAGGTAAATCAATCGAGGTAAATTGAGTCTGTCGCCGCCGCACGCACCCCGCCCAGTGCTCCCACGCCCCTCTGCTGGCCTGGGCGTGGCTCTTCCCTCTTCCCTGCGACCTGCGCCGTGCCGCCCTTCCCCCCACCCACACACACACACACACACCTTCGGGTAATTCCAGCACATCGCCATTAACGTGGTGGGGCCACAAACCGGGTTACTGTTGCAGTGGTGCCTTTGCTCAAGCCACGGCAAGCTGGACCCATCTTCAGTCTGGCCTTTCGGCGTCACGGCAACCACAGAAAACCTCGGTTCCCGGTCTTGAGGGGAAGCTTGCGTAATCCGCCTCTCTCCCCGCCTCGCCTGATAGCTGGACTAATATTCCTAATTTTGGTGCTTGGATGCTTGGCACGTACATGAGGTGGCTATTGCGGTGAGCGGGGTGAGAGGTGAGGGAGTGAGGGAGGGCGGGGGTGGCTTGCCTCGCTCCCTCCCGACACAAAGCCTTGGTCCACTGTGCCTCCCTTATGGCCGCCCATCAATTATTCAAAGCTACCTGGGCCTTCAAGCCGCTTCGTACATGCCTGACGCTAATTCCTCTACTGTGTGTACGCCGCTGGACCGCTGAGAGGCACCGCTAAGTGTGAGGGGCACAGGGTCGTTGGCAAGCACGGTTTTGTCTTCTTCATAAACACCCAGGGACTCACAGACACACACAAACACACACACACAGACACACAAACACACACAGAGACACACAAACACACACAGACACACACAAACACACACAGACACACATAAACACACACAGACCCACATAAACACACACAGACCCACACAAACACACACACAGACACACATATTGACACACATGTAACGGGACATCGCATGACATTTCTATGAACTTATTGCCGAGGGAACGACATTTCTTTGTCTCTGTAGCCTTGACCATAACGCGGACACACATCACACACCACGACCACACACCACACACCACACCACGACTACAATACAACAAACACACTCACTACTCCATTATGCATCTGTATCTATCATTCCTTCTATTTATTATTCTATCTACCTATCAACCCCCACACACACACACACACACCACACACACACACACACACACACACACACACACACACACACACACACACATACATAAAGCAATCCTTCTATGTAGACACGCCGCCACCTAGACATAAAATGATTTACTATTACATTTCTAACTGCCACTAGTCCCGAGGCAGATGTGTGTAATCCCGCTCAGTGAACTCAAACACAGCTTACTAATCATCATCACAGCTGTTTTATCCGCAAGCTTCACGCCTCGTCCAGGAAAATTTCAGAATGGAATCAACGCAGCATGTTAGTTAATACGTGATGGACGTTAGTAATTAAACAAATATACATAACGTTGCTATCTATCTATAAAGAGTGAAAAAATGCCATGACATCGTGAGGCGCAGAAACCTTGCATCACGGCACAACATAAAAAAAATTAATGCCCTCTAAACACAACTACTTTCCTCTATTCAATAAACAAGGATTTGATAATTTCTCAGACAGATCACGGATATCAAAGTCAAATGTTCAGTAACGTCAAGCATCAATATCATCAGTAAGGAGGAGACCATGACACAACCAAGGCAAGGTAATGTTAAGGGATGAGTGAGGAGCAACACACTGTCATCACCAGCCAGCCAGCAGGTCTTGCCCAAAGGTATACAGCTGAACCCTCTCTTAGAACTGAACCACAAACCAAGATCAAGACCAAAACCACGACAACGTCTCCTTAATACAATCATTCATCCAATTCGTACACAGCCTCGCATCCCTCCCACCACACCCTCCCACCTCCTCCTCTTCCTCCAGCACTTCTACACCCCCCCATTTCCTCCTCTCTCCCCATGCCCTCTACCTTCACATGTGTTACTCCGTCCTCACTGCCACCTGACGCCCCTTTCTCACATCCCAGATCGTCGACTGCCTACTTTAAGTCCCCGTCTCTCCTCCTCGTCCCCTGGCACACCTGTACACGCCCACCACCTCAGTCTGTCTTCCATCTGACACCCCAGATAACATAGGACGAAGGATACCTGTGAGAAGGATGTCCACTGTAGAAGGAGATGGATGATGGATGAGGTATAGTGTATTGTTGGATGATTGCTAATACTGTTTTGCCTCTGGGTTTCTTTATCTCTATCTCTATCTCTATCTTTTTTTCATCTCTCTCTCTCTCTATTTCTCTCTTTTTTCTCTCTAATACCTCAATCTTACATGTTATATCTTTCAATCTCGTAACAGTTTCCACGTATCATCCATCATTTTTTTCCCCCCAAATCTTCCCTTTTTTTTTCCCCTCTTCCGTGACGATACTACTTGATGTATTTCCTTCTCCTTTCCATCCATATGATTTTTTTCCTCCACGCCCTTTTACCCTTTGTTTCCAGTGAGAGAGAGAGAGAGAGAGAGAGAGAGAGAGAGAGAGAGAGAGAGAGAGAGAGAGAGAGAGAGAGAGAGAGAGAGAGAGAGAGAGAGAGAGAGAGAGAGAATGTCCTACCTTTACGATTCTAGGGTAGAGGGGCACAGGTAGGTAAGGTTAGGTTATGATGGTCACTGGCCGCAATTACTTCACCTGATGGGCAGGTAAGTATATGGAGGTAATTTGCGTACCAAGGGACCACCACCACCACCACCTGTCTAGGGGTGAAGGAATCTGGGTAGGAAATCCCTGTTATTGTTGTTATTGTTGTTGTTATTGTTGATTGTGGCAGTGGTGGTGGTGGTAGTGGTAAATTAATGATTATTTCATCTATATTATTTTTCATTACTATCATTATATCTATTTTTTTCATTTGTACTTTGACCTCAACTTCAACCGCTCCCTCCTCCTCCTCCTCCTCCTCCTCCTCCTCCTCCTCCTCCCCCCTCCTCCTCCTCTAGACACGAACGGGAGCTGAATCGCCTGAGGGGGAGGATGGAGGAGGAGCACAGTGGTAGCAGGAGGAGCCAGGGAAGGGAAGGGGGGTTTGGGGGGGGTGGGGGTAAGGGGGGACTAGCGTACTACTACACACCTTTACGAATGAGATGAAAGTGACGGAAAATACACCTGATACACTTGCCTTTACTCTCTTATACATTTATACATTTATACATTATACACGTTACCATGTTTGTCAATAATTACACTATGTCTTCCTCCTCACTTTATAGACATCATTGCATTTTTTTCTTCCCTTGTTTACTTCTCCTACAAATGCGTGAGAAAGTTTCCCTCATTCTTGTATTGTAAAGTGGGAAGGAAAATATATGAATACTATAATACGTATATTTTCCTTACTTATACGTCACTTTTTTTTAGTCATAAGTTAAACATGAAAATGATCTGCATGAGTTATTACATTGGATGATGAAATATTTTATGGCAAGCAAGGTAACAAAAAGGACGACAGGAGATGAAAGTAAAAGGAAGATGAGGATGAAAGTAGAGAACAGCAACACAAACAAGACAATTTAATCATATGAATACTACAACAAACTGCATTTTTTTTTATAATCTCCCGCCAAAAACGAAGAAAATAGCAAAATACATCTAAAGAAAAATAGTAAAGTGAACATAGAGAAAAAATAACAAAGAAAGAAGAACAAAATAAAACAATGTGTAGATAGTCATGACAAAGTGAATCCCTGTGAATATTAATTAGTGCTACATCCAATTATCGAACACCTGTGAACACCTGGCGTCTCGGGCACACCTGAGAGGGGGTTTACCTGGAGCTGCAGTGCATAATTAACAAGGTCTCTGTGCATCACCTCTCCACCAATCACAAGCTGACCCTTCCTACCGTGCTGAATTCTGATTGGCTTAAACTACTATGTTCTAACCTGGAGTTTTTTTACCATATTTTTTTTTGTGTATTATTATTATTATTTTTAGTTAATGAAAGCGTTGAGTTGTATTATATATATTTAATGATGTATTTTGAGTTGTGTTCTGTATACTTCGTCATCATAATTATTCCCTGTGGCTGACTATCTAATGAGGTAATTAAGCAACATAATTCAGATCCAAAAAAAAACTAAAAAAAAACAAAAAACCGAAGAATCTCATTAACATTATGCAACTATTTTCATTTTTTTTTTTAACTTGATCCATTTTTTTCAACGAAACTTATAATCTAAAAAAAAATAGAGTAATAAAAAAAACGATATTCATAAGTACCAAATTCCAGCTGTCACCCTAAGCTTCACCCTCTTCCATCATAGCTGTCACCCTAGCTCACTTGTCCTGTCTAGTGGTGTCTCGCTTCCCTCCCTCATGTGTTACCTGTCGTGTTACCTGTCACCTTCAGCGTCACTCAACAAGGTGACGGACATGCAAGATCGTTAATGAGGCTGCAGGGCAGGTGATCAGACTGGCTTTTGTTTATTATTATTATTTTTCTTTTGGTTTAACCTCAAAATACAGAAAAAAATATGTGATGTTAGCATAATGGAGTGTAAATAATATATAAACAAATATTTATAGTCATACTAATACATGTTTTTTTTTTTACATTACCATTTACAAGACACGATTCAATTCAAAACTCCTTCCCTTTACTAAATACAAACAACAATAAGAGCAATAAAATAACAACACCCAATTAACAAACACACACACACACACACACACACACACAGACATCAATAACAATAACAACAATAATCTAATTCACCTTTTATGGCAACAAAAACAAAATTAACAGGTGTCAATCCCCTACTTCACACCTTGCTCTTATTGCCCCCAACCCCCCTGCGTCCCCCCCGCCCCGCCCCAGGTGTATCAGGGTCTGGGAACGCGACGGGGAGCTTGGGTGAAAGACTGTAATTCATTAAGCAATAAAAATCATACGAGAAACCTGACCACATTGTACCCCTGACCCCTACTCCTTTCCCTCTCCCTCTCCCTCTCTCTCTCTATCTCTTTCTGACCTTCCCTTCCTACCTGCCTCCCTCCCTCCCTCCGTCCCTCGCCACACGACCGCCACCTTTACTACTACCTGTCTATGGCTTCTGGGAGCTAAATCACCTTTCCCACCGTCTGTTTTGATTCCCTAACTTTCTCCTCTCTCCTCTCTCTCCTCTCTCCTCTCTCTCTCTCTCTCTCTCTCTCTCTCCCTCTCCCTCGTTCGTTCATGGGCGAATACTTGCGTCACCTCCTGCATCTAGAGTACAAACATTATCACACACACATAATTTCCCCTCACTGCCTCTCTCTCTCCTCTCGGTCAGCGCGTCTCACCTCACTGCTGAAAGAGAATGCAAACTCATTACATTAACTCAGGTCTCGCCGTGTTTCCCGTCATGCAGGTGTACGCCAGGGCAAGTTTCCTCGTCCTCTCCAACCCTCAAGGCCTGGTAGTGTGTAATGCTTGGCTGGTTATGTGCTTTAATGCATATGTGATTCAAAGTTGGTGGTTTTTTTCGTGTTGGTCCAGTCCAAACGTGTGTGTGGGTGTGTGTGTGGGTGGGTGGGTGTGTGGGTGTGTGTGTGTGTGTGTGTGTGTGTGTGTGTGTGTGTGTGTGTGTGTGTGTGTGTGTGTGTGTGTGTGTGTGTGTGTGTGTGTGTGTGTGTAGACAACTTCATAACTATAATGGATAGCACTGTCTTGCTCTATCTTGTCCTATGTACTTTTGTTTTTTTGGAAAGTGGAAATTTTACGATTATAATTTACCAATATTGTTTGTAGCCTTTAGTCAGACTCGTTTTTATATGTTATTTTTTATTATAGTATTAGCTGGCTTAATAAAAATGAGAATACTGTACTTATAGAGATGATAGAGTAAAAAATTCAGTTCCAAATAATTAGTTCTATTGTTATATTGAAGCGGTTGAGATGTGTATCAAATTTGTGAAGTTCAAACCAGATTACTTTGTCTTATCTATAACAACACATTTTTTATCAGAGTCTTCACATTAAATTCCAAGTTCAAAAACAACAGAGTCAGGTATTGCAATAACAACTACATTTACGATACATTACATTACTTCAACTATACAACAAACAAAAAAACACACAAACACACGGAAGAGCAACACAACACAAGGCAATCCACGACCTTTAAAACTTCATCAACAACGGAAGACTAATGACCTCGTTAAACCATCCATTACCGTTTCGTGCAGCTTCAAGATGATGCATATGACCACCTGGAATGAGTCTGGAATCTGTATGGACTTCAATGCCCTTTGGAAAACACTTACAAGGGAAAAGAGGAGGAGGAAAACTTGTACTTCATCATATCTTTCATCTTCCCTTACAACCAGCTGTCCAATCGATTATGAAAGTATGTAGAATGGTAATTACAAGTTCCCAGCGTTGCCAGACCCACACAGGATGCGACCATGAAGAGACAGAGAGAGAGAGAGACAGGGAGAGA
>JAPQNM010000029.1:10216262-10221262 GCA_029783475.1 Metacarcinus magister | reverse complement strand
GTACCTAAAATTTAAGGCTAAAAAACAATTTAAATAAAACATGTGAGTAGAAACATAAAAAAATACATACAATTAAGGGGTCAGAGTACAAGGTGAAAACAAACACCCATGTAACAATAGGAAGGAAGGAACACGCAACAAGTATTATACAAGAATCAGATACGAATTACCACAGAAAATACACAATATAATTCTCCATAATCTTCCTTCCCTTGACGTTTGCGCAGAGATTACTAATTTACTTCCTCCTCCTTCTTCTCCTCCTCCTCCTCCTTCTTCTCCTCCTTCTCCTCTTCTGCCATCTCATCCCCAAAGAGGCGTCTCCAGTAAGGCCCTCGGATGCTAGGTAGGGTCAGGTTGCTATCTTACAAGACTGAGGTTGTCGCCCTTGAGAACATGATCAGGGATGAGATGAAGAGAGGAGGAGGAGGAGGAGGAGGAGGAGGAGGAGGAGGAGGAGGAGGAGGAGGAGGGAAGGGTCATACAAGGTCCGTAGAGAAGCACCGTTAGCAGTCTCTCTCTTTTTCTCTCTTTCTCTCTCTTTTTCTCTCTCTCTCTCTCTCTCTCTCTCTCTCTCTCTCTCTCTCTCTCTCTCTCTCTCTCTCTCTCTCTCTCTCTCTCTCTCTCTCTCTCTCTCTCTCTCTCGCAAATGCTTTTCCTAATGTACTACGCTGAATATTGTATGAATGAAAGGCATACACATTTATGCATAACACACACACACATACACACATACACACACACACACACACACACACACACACACACACACACTCACACACACAGGAAAAATAAACACACCACTGGGAGAATTGAGGAAATAAATAAATACAATGAGAAAAATAGATGAAAAAAACATGTAATAGCGTAATTAGATAATGGTACTGGGAGAGTGTATGGTAATGGAGGAGTGAAGTTTGGCCTAATGACTTCAAATACTAAGGTGCTAAGTGGTGATTGGGTCAAAATACAGGTGTGGAGGCGGCCAGGTAAAGGTACTAAACGCCCCCTTAGGAAGGATCAAATTTGGACAAAAATGACCAAGTATATAAAAAATAAAAAAATCAGTTGCGTATGTATATAATTTTTTGTGTCAGGTTTGATTTTTTTTTTATTTACCAGTTTTTTTTTTTTTATATAAGTGGAGTTGTTTTACCTTTTGTTTATTGTATGTTATTCTCTCCATTTATCAACTTTTCTCTCTACCCTTTTCGTGTATGGGAGTCAACACTACTATTACTTCCTCCTACTCCTCTTCCTACTCATCTCTTCAATTCTCTTCCTTCCCCTTCCCTTTCCCCTTTCTAATCCCTCTACCTCCTCCTCCTCCTCCTCCTCCTCCTCCTCCTCCTCCTCCTCCTCCTCCTCCTCCTCCTCCTCCTCCTCCTCCTCCTCCTCCGCTACCTGGCATGTGTCTTGGCTCATCAACCTGACCTCAGGACCCCGCAAGACCTCTTCCTCCTCCTCCTCCTCCTTCTCCTCCTCCTCCTCCTCCTCCTTTTCTTTGTTCCTCTCACACTTGCCCTTCTCCCTCTGCTTCGCTCGCATCACCCTTCTCTCTCTCTCTCCCTTTTTCTCTCTCTTTCTTACACACACACACACACACACACACACACACACACACACACACACACACACACACACACACACACACACACACACACACACACACACACACAGACACACACACACACACACACACACATCAACCTTTAAACATACGCCAAAAATAGCACACTTTCTTTTCTTCTTCAGATAGGGAGATGCATGAGGGCGAAGGGAGGAAGAGGAGGAGGAAGAGGAGGAGGAGGAGGAGAGGCACATGGTCCGTTTTTTGGGAGGGAGGAGGTTGAGGGGGGAGGGGGGGGCGTGGGGGCACCTACATTACCTTCAAGCCACCTGAGATCACCTGACGAAACCTTCTGGAACTGAATGTGTGAAGGTGAAAATAAGAAGACGAAAAGGTCACACATCTGAACGTAACCTTGCATTCCTGGACCTTTTTTGTGTGTGTGTATGTGTGTGTGTGTGTGTGTGTGTGTGTGTGTGTGTGTGTGTGTGTGTGTGTGTGTGTGTGTTCTTTCTTTTTTTTTGGCTGGGTTTGCAAATGACTTGGAAGACGAAAGGAGACGTACAGAGGAGGAGGAGGAGGAGGAGGAGGAGGAGGAGGAGGAGGAGGAGGAGAGGAGGAGGAGAGGAGGAGGAGGAGGAGGAGAGGAAGAAGAGGATATTAAAGATGGAAGAGACAAGGAGAAGAGAACAGTGACAAAGAATAATAAGAGAGAGAGAGAAAAAAGAAGAAAAAATCGTTAGCAATGTATTGATATGAATTTGTAAGAACATGAAGAGAGAGAGAGGGAGAGAGAGAGAGTGAGAGAGAGAGAGAGAGAGAGAGAGAGAGAGAGAGAGAGAGAGAGAGAGAGAGAGAGAGAGAGAGAGAGAGAGAGAGAGAGAGAGAGAGAGAGAGAGAGAGAGAAAATAGGAAAATGTAATGAGAGAACACAAGTCAAAAACAATATATCTTTACAGAATAGGAAAAAAATATAATCAAAGAGATGTAATCAAACAATTACTTCAAGTTTACCTGTCTGCATCTCTCTCTCTCTCTCTCTCTCTCTCTCTCTCTCTCTCTCTCTCTCTCTCTCTCTCTCTCTCTCTCTCTCTCTCTCTCTCTCTCTCTCTCTCTCTCTCTATTTTTGTTTTTTTGCTATATTCTTAGGGTATGAGAGAAGCTTTCCTCCTTCCTCCTGCCTCCTCCTCCTCCTCCTCCTCCTCCTCCTCCTCCTCCTCCTCCTCCTCCTCCTCCTCCTCCCCTCCACTTTCACCTTGGGGCCGTGGGCGTGAGAATGGGCGTCGCTAAAGCTTCAAGTGTTGCCGCCTTTCTTGTCATTTGTGCTTTTGTCGTCATATTCCCCAAGATGCTTTCATGATGTTCAATTTTTTTTTTCTTTTTTTTCCCTTCTCTCTCTCTCTCGCTCTCTTTCTCTTTTCCTTCTCTCTCTCGCTCTCTTTCTCTCTCTCTCTCTTTTGCAGTGCTTTGCTGATCTTTTTTTTTCTCTCTCTTTTGGTATCTATTATTTTGTCTTTATTATTTTTTGTTTTCTTTTTCTTTGTCTTTCGTTGTTTTTTTTTGGGGGGCATCTGTGTTTTCTTTCTTTTCAAATTATTTTTTCGCGCCTTTCTTTATCGTCTTCGTAAAAGCCAGAAATCAGATCTTGATTTTCCTTTTTTTTTCATTATAGAAATCCAAGTTTTTTTTTCTTTCATTTTCCTCAACAATAACAATTCTTTCCTTGTCATTCCATACAATTAATTTTCCTTCCTTTTAAACATCCAGGTATTTTTTTTTTCTCATTTTCCTCAAAACAGCAATTCTTTCCCTGTCATTCCTTATCATTTGACTTTCCCTTCCAGCCTAATATCAATGACACTCTCTTCTGGCTATCAGTTCCATCATCTCTTACGACACATAAATAGACGCTCATTATACAAGGGTAATAAAATAGTTGAAACCTGACCTGAAACACTTCATTAAGGGGGGGACACATTATATTATAGATGCAGCAAGGCCCCTTCCCCCTTCCCCCCTCCCCCTTTGATAGGTATTCACAGATTATCATTGAGAATATTTATAGAATGATTACTACGATAAATAGGTCCGTTCGTAAAAGAAAATGTGATTAATTGATGAATAATTAAAATGATGTATTAAAGCATTATTACAAGTCCTTAGAGAGCTTTGAAAATATATAAACAAAAAATAAATGATAATAGGAAGAACAACAGACATTAATTGATACTTATAACTGATGTATATTGGAAGTTATATATATAAAAAAAAATCACTAAAACTTCATAATAATTAATATACAAAAAGTTTCATATATGAGGAAATAAAAACAAAATTATTACAGGTTTAAGGTAGTAATGGCTGGTAGTTAATATTAGTGAATCATTGAACGTGGGAGAAATGGTAGTTGTATGGGAAGGTGACGTGGGAGAAACAGTGGGTGTATGCAAAGGTTACGATGGGTGAATCACTGCCATGGGAGGAGGATTGACGCGGGTGAAGGATGGAAGAAAGGTCAGCGTAAGAACGTGGAGGACTGACCTTACTGGTGCTCCTACGCTTCTAAACTGACTCTTCCTTGACCTTTTTGATCTTCTCTTGTGTAATATTTCATCATTCTCTCTCTCTCTCTCTCTTTCTTTTTTCTCTCTATTTCTATTTCTCTCTCGGAACATTTTTCAAAACAAACGAGAGAGAGAGAGAGAGAGAGAGAGAGAGATAGAGAGAGAGAGAGAGAGAGGAGAGAGAGAGGAGGAAAGAGAGAGGAGAAGAGAGAGAGAGAGAGAGAGAGAGAGAGAGAGAGAGAGAGAGAGAGAGAGAGAGAGAGAGAGAGAGAGAGAGAGAGAGAGAAAGAGAGAAAATAGAGAAAGCTATGCAGAGCAAGACAAATTAGCTTTGTTGCAAAATGAAGAGCAGTGTTGCATGTGTTGCAAGTGGGTTTTCCAGCTCATATATGCATATTTTACTACGACTATGAAGCAAACCTAAAGAAGAGGCTGGTGGTGGTGGTGGTGGTGGTGGTGGTGGTGGTGGTGGTGGTGGTGGTGGTGGTGGTGGTGGTGTGGGTGCAGTACAGCGTGTAAGAGTTGTGTAAAGTTAATGCTTGGACTAAAGAGCGCTGAGAGAGGAAAGAATTGACTTGTATATCCATCCTCTTTTGGCTTTAATATTTTTTCTTTTATACTTAATCTACGAGCGTGCAACTTCTTTATTTTTTCAGTTCGTTTATCTACCTTTTTTTTGTGTATTTTTTCCAATTTGCGTTTGCTGAGAAACTATGCAAGTTGTTGATGTTGTTATTATCATTATTATTATTATTATGATTATGATTTATGTAGTAGGTATATAGTAGTAGTAGTAGTAGTAGTAGTAGTAGTAGTAGTAGTAGTAGTAGTAATAATAGTAGTAGTAGTAATAGCAAAACCAATAA
>JAPQNM010000029.1:10181262-10208762 GCA_029783475.1 Metacarcinus magister | reverse complement strand
TAAAGAAAACGGTAAAGACAGAGGGAATAGCAGAGAGCAGAAACGTTAAAACACTGTCACGGTTTATTCTCTTTGTGAGTAGGTAAGCAGGATCAGACCCCCTTCCCCCCTTGACCCCTTACCCCTCTAGCCCCTCCTCCTTCCCCCCCTACTACCCCTCTAGCCCCTCTTTCCCCCCAACAGAGTAAGTTAAGGTCCAAACGCATGCGCAGTACAGGATACAAAAGATATGCATGTGGAAGGAAGGTGGAAGGTTGTAATGCTATGTTGTAACTCTATTCCTCCCCAATCGATATCACTATAACTATTACTACCACTACTATTATCACCACTACTACTGTAACTACCACCACCTACCACCAACCACCACGAATAACAAATAATACACTTCCTGGTTGGGGTTAAACACATGTATTTGTTTATGCAGATTCAGTAAGATCAATATTTGCATTCAATTACTGCATCCTCCTATTTCTAGATCCAGCTGTGTGTTCGTTGGTGATTATATTTCACTCCAACATTACTATTATTATTTCACTCTACCAGGATATTGCATTTCCAGAGAGTGTTCAAGTTTACGTATCCAGTCCTTGTGTAATAATACCTGTAGTGTGTGTGTGTGTGTGTGTGTGTGTGTGTGTGTGTGTGTGTGTGTGTGTGTGTGTGTGTGTGTGTGTGTGTGTGTGTGTGTGTGTGTGTGTGTGTGTGTGGTATTGTCAAAAGCAAACACACTATTGATTCCGGTTAAATTTATGTGGAATGTGCTATTTTGAGGCTGATTCTCTTTTTTTCTACACAACTACATCAAGTATTTTTCTTATAATTTTTTTTCTTCATATTATTCCTCACTACATTTCTTTTAATTTCACTTCTTTTTTCAACTTAATCCTCTAAGTCGATATGAACACAATTTACTTTCCCTTCCTCACTCTTACTACGTTACCAGTGCTAGAAATACCTTGACGTGTTTTCAAATGTGAGAAGATTGAAAGAAGAGAAAACATTACGTGACTAGAGGGAGTTTCAACATTGCATTCCATTACAATTAAGTGAGTGAAAGAATATTTAAAACTTTCTATTCTCATTTTCCTTGACATCCCACGCAGTTAATTCAGTCACCAGAATGCAGAGTGGATGGAGAGTTTATATGGGAACGAAAAAGACGAACTATTATCAATCAAACAAAAAGTTATCCAACAGAAAACGTACACAACTTTAAGAAAAAAAGATGATAAAACATAAATAAATATAGACAGAAAAAAAAGTTGAATCATCACCAGATCAAGTCTAAATAAATAAATAAATAAACAAATAAATGCAGATAAATAAATAAACATTAGAAAAATAAATAAAATTAACCAACAGATAATATGAGAGACAAAAATCAAACGAAAAGAAGGAGGAGGATAAAAAGAAAAAAAAAACTTGCTATGGAGGGGAAAGTGAGAAAAAGAGGTAACTATGACAGAGAGAGAGAGAGAGAGAGAGAGAGAGAGAGAGAGAGAGAGAGAGAGAGAGAGAGAGAGAGAGAGAGAGAGAGAGAGAGAGAGAGAGAGAGAGAGAGAGATAAACTAGAAATTCATGAAGCTTCCTCGTGTTTGTTCAGAAGAATATTTAGTTTATTGTTTTCTGTTTTTTTTCACTTTGTTTGGTAATATTTCACTTCCTGTTCAGAGTTGTTATCATTATTATTATTATTATTATTATTATTATTATTATTATTATTATTACTATCACAATTACTATATTCATGTATATATAAATAGTAATTAACATTCAGTTCTATTAAAAAAATGTCGAAGTATACAATTTCCTTTAACTAGGTTGCAAAAAATTCTTCCTTACCCCCACCCACTTTTTCTCTCCATCTCTCCAGCGACTTAAGGCTTTCCTCCCCCAAGGCAGAGGAGGGAAGGCTTGTATTTAACTTTAATTCCTATCTTCACAGGCGTCTGTTTGCAAAGGAAATGGTCTCATGCAGTCTCTTTTTTTTCCTTTCTTTTCTCGTTTCTTTTATTTATTTTTTCCTATTGACTCAAGGTTCGTTTCCAGTACTCATCCTTTTCTCTAACTTATTTTCTGTGCTCAATTATTTTTTTTTTCTCTTTTTCTCTTTCTTTTTTATTTTATTATCGAAGCCCAATTTTAATTTTCATTTCTTATTTTTTTTCTAGTCAATTTGCAATATTCGATTATTTTGCAAAAGTAATTGTCTTGAAAAGGGGAAAAAATATTGCGTGCAAATATGGTGGAAAAGATGAGTAGAATAATGGAGGGGAGAGATGGAGGAAAAAGGAGAAGAGGGAGAGAAGAAAAAGACAGGAAGAGGAGAGGAAGGAGGGATATGAGAACAAAAGGAAGATGAGAGGAGAGAAAGAGAAAAATAGTTACTACTTCTACTATTACTATTACTACTACTACTACTACTACTACTACTACTACTACTACTACTACTACTACTACTACTACTACTACTACTACAGGAATAATAATAATAACAATACCAATAATAATAACAATAACAACAATAACAACAATAATAATAGGCAGAAAAAAAATAATGACAAAAAGAAAAAACTAGGTAAGTATAACGTTACCTCTATTATTTCCACGTGTTTACAAGGCTCAGGTATGGACCAGCTGTATAAGGTAGGAACTCTTAATTAATTTTCAGGTGAGGGGAAGGTAGCCCAGAGCACCTTTACCTGTACAGTTCACCTTCCTTCCCTACAGATGAAAAACACCCGATAATTACGTAAAAGATGTATCCTTCCAATTATCACATATTTCAAGGTAGTAATAATGATTTTCCTTGTGTATATAATTAGTCCTTTTGTTGTATATTTGAAGGGAATTGATTTTTGTCTTGTGTGTGTGTGTGTGTGTGTGTGTAAATTGTGCTCTGATTACTTGTGTGATTGTTGTTGTTGTTGTTATTATTAGGTATATTAATGTTAAGTTGTTATACACTGACTATATGTTCTTCTTCTTCTTTTTTTCTCTCTCTCCCTCTCTCTCTCTTTTTCTCTTTCTTTCTCTTCGTTTTCTGATTCATACAGAGGTCAACTTTTTTCCCCCCAAACACGGTGTCTCACTTTTTTCGTTTTTCCTAAATTTCCACCAACTTTTTTTCACACTCACTTTTCCGGATGACAAACAATATTTCATCCACCTATCACTCGTCCCTGTATTCCCTCATTTATTGTCATTCCTTCCATGCCTCTTGTTGTCCTTGTTGCAGTGGGGACGGAGGGGGAAAACGAGAAAGAGAGATAGATAGATAGATAGAGAGAGAAAGAGAAAAAAATATATAAAGAGGGGAGGGGTCACGCTACTATCTTTTTTTATTGTCTCACCCTACGGGACTTTACCTTCTCCTCCCTCCCCCTCCCTCCCCGTCCCTTACCTGCCCTCCTTACCTTCCCTGTGGGGCTGAGGGTGACAGGGACAAATAGCCTGGCCACACACGGCCCTGCACAGGTGAGTAACGAGCCCTTCTCAGGCACAGGCGCTAAGGTATCCATCAGCACATTACAACCTTGCCTTCCTCTTTGATCCCACGAGCTTCCTAATGCTAACCCGATTTTCCTTTCCCGGTGAAAAATTAGACTCGTGAAATCTGTAGCTCTTTTTTTCGTTTTTTTCGTTTTCCTCATTCTTCTTTTGTATCCCTATTCTTGTTCTTGTTCTTCGTCGTGTTCTTGTTCTTGTTCTTGTTCTTCTTTGCGAGTGAGTGTTGTTTTCTAAAGGTTATGTTTTATTTTCTATTTTTCCTTCACTAATAAATACGATTTGTCAGAACATTTAAACCTTGACAAGATAATGACAACCTCTTCACATGACCACTTACATGCATGGCCACGAGGGACGACCAGACCAAAACAAAACAAAACAAAACAAAACAAAACAAGCCTGCAATAATACCACATTAAAAATAACCCAATTAATTAAAACACGGAAGAAAAGAACACGAAATAAAACGAAAAATAGCTCGATACCATAAGTCTTACGCTCCGAAAATTACCAAGAAGGTGAAAACTTGGCGTACCCTTGAATAGCTCCTTTCCCCTTACTCCTCTCCCTTCCCCTCCCCTTCCCTCCCTTCCTCTCCCTCCCACCAGTGTAATTCATACCCCCGAGGGATAAGCTACAGGTGTGTGGGCCACGTTGCCGAAAATTGGGCTTCCGTGAAAATGACACCCCATGGAGATTTTGCAGCCGTGAAAATGTTCCCACCATGAAATGTCTTGCATCTATATATCAGTTTATGTCTTACTCTTTATTGCAATATTTGGACCCTGGGAGAGGACGTCTGTCTCTCCCACGCACATACAGTTGCACGCGATCGCACGCTACAAAAAATGGTTACCTCTCTCGCTCGTAACTCACAAAAAGGGAAAAATATTGTATAGGGAACTTGAATGTATTACTCCCCAACAGAGGAAATGTAAAAGTGTATTACCTGTTTACACTTTGGGGAAATGTATATATTCTTGTCCTCGCTTCCATGTTCTCTCCTGTGTCTGTCTGTTTCTCTCTTTCTTTTTCTTTCTTTCTTTTTTCTCTCTTTCTTTATTTTCCTTTTCGATTTATGTTATTCTATTTTTCTTCTTCAGTTTCCTTGCATCTAATTTATTATCCTTGTTTATCTGTTTGTACCTAAACGTATTTCTCTCTCTCTCTCTCTCTCTCTCTCTCTCTCTCTCTCTCTCTCTCTCTCTCTCTCTCTCTCTCTCTCTCTCTCTCTCTCTCTCTCTCTCTCTTTGTTACCTGGCCCCGTGACGTCACACAGGTAGGCTAGGGAGGACAGGTGCACGGCAGGTAAGGTGGAACAGGAAAGTATGTGTGAAAGGTTAGGTCATTAATTTGGGGTCAAGGCTGAGATTCCAACAATGTTTTTTTTTTTTTCCCCTTACCTTTCTTTCCCTAACCTTTTTTTCCCTCCCCCCAAGAACCTTTTTTTCCCAGTGTGTTGGCTACGTACAGGAAATAAATGGTTCAATGATTGGTGGGGATAAATGTTACTTTTGAACTTGTAAATATGGTTAAATGTGGTCAAATCTGCCTCAACAATTTTGCTGAAAAAAATAAAATTTAAAACAATACTGAAAAAAAAATCGTGGTTCGCGTTAAAAAAAAAATCCAGCAACGCCGAAAAAAATTTAAACCCAATAAAAAATAGATCCACAAATAAGTAAATAAATATAAACAATGAGGTAATTAACACTCACCAGGTGTGCGGGTTACCAGATTAACCTGTATCAACCTTGTCTGTAGGAAGAAAAAACATAAAATTAATAGTAGTAATAGTAATAGTAGTAATAGTAATAGTAATGGTAGTAGTAGTAGTAATAGTAGTAGTAGTAGTAGTAGTAGTAGTAGTAGTAGTAGTAGTAGTAGTAGTAATAATAGTATTAATAAAAAACAAAACAAAGAGAAAGGTAAATCTAATAATCCATGGAATGAAGGAGGGAGGAGGGAAGACGGACAAAAAAAGGGGAGAAGAGACAAAAAGAGTGGAAGGGACATTGGAGGTTGTAGTAATTGAACTTTGGGAGTTGGATCGAACATTGAGCCAAACAAACAAAAGACAAACAAAAGGCAAACAAAAGAGAGGAGCCGGACATCATTGATCCTCCTCCTTCCTTTACCTTTCTCTTCCTCTTCCTCTTCCTTTACCTTTTCCTTTACCTTCCTCTTCCTCTTCCTTTACCTTCCTCTTCTTCTTCCCTTCTTTTACCTTGCTTCTTATTCCCTTCCTTTACCTTCCTTCCTCCTCCCTTCCTTTACCTTCCTCTTCTTCTTCCTCCTCCTTTACCTTTCTTTCTCTTCCTTTCTTTCCTTCCTTTTCCTCCTCCCTTTACCTTCCACTTCCTCCTCCCTTCCTTTACCTTGCTTCCTTTTCCCTTCCTTTATTTGTTTCCTCTGTCTTTCTCGCCTCTTTCTTCCCTCCCTTCTTTCTTCCTCCTCCTCTTTTTTTTTCTCTCTCTCTCT
Source organism: Metacarcinus magister (assembly GCA_029783475.1). Lineage (NCBI taxonomy): Eukaryota > Metazoa > Arthropoda > Malacostraca > Decapoda > Cancridae > Metacarcinus > Metacarcinus magister. The sequence goes on along the minus strand of JAPQNM010000029.1, from coordinate 10,202,768 downwards.
CTCTCTCTCTCTCTCTCTCTCTCTCTCTCTCTCTCTCTCTCTCTCTCTCTCTCTCTCTCTCTCTCTCTCTCTCTCTCTCTCTCTCTCTCTCTCTCTCTCTCCACAAAAGGTCTACATTTTTTCTACCATAAAAGAAGGAAAGAAAGAGAGAAAAGAAGAGAGAAAGAGAGAGAGAGAGTTATGTGAGAAAGTACAGGAAGTTGGAGGAATCGTAAAGAAGAGAGAAAGGAGGAGGAGGAGAGAAGACAGACTATTGGTGAAAGGAGAGAGAGAGAGAGAGAGAGAGAGAGAGAGAGAGAGAGAGAGAGAGAGAGAGAGAGAGAGAGAGAGAAAAAAAAAAAGAAAGAGAGAGAAAGAAAGATAGAGATATAAATCGATCATACAGCCTTACAGAGACAGTTGGTTATAGCAGGTGATGTAAAAAGGAAGGTCAGTGTTGAAACATGCACAGAAAGATGACGGAGAGGAGAGGAGAGGAGAGGAGAGGAGAGGAGAGGAGAGGAGAGGAGTGGAGTGGAGTGGAGTGGAACGTAGAGGAGTGGAGAGGAGTTTAGAGGAGTGGAGTGGAGTGGTCAGCTGTTCATCCTGCCATTGATTACCTGTATAGTCTCACCTTTCAATTCATTTCCAACCACAATAATCATGATTTATATAATTTGAAAGTCTAATTTTCTCTCCTCTGTCAACCCTTCAACAACAAATTCAAAATACGATGATATTAATATGTTTCGAAATATTAACTCAAACACTAATTAATAAAACTTTAAACTATTATCACCATCAATTCAATGCGTTTGCCAAGGGTGACCTCAGACTATGCTGGACAAGGACGTCTAAATCCTTGAGGTGAAATAAAACTCACCTGCATACCCAAGAGGAGGAGGAGGGAGAGGAGGAGGAAGAGGAGGAAGAAATTACCCCTCAAAAAAAACATAACCGACCACTCCAAAAATAGCCCCCCACCAAAAATAGCCCCCCACAAAAATAGACCCCCCAAAAAGTAGCCCCCCCAAAATAGCCTCCCTCCACCCAAAAAATAGCCCCCCCCAAAATAGCCTCCCTCCCCCCCAAAAAATGGATAAAACGAAAACGAGCATTAAAACCAAAATCTCACTCAATCATATCCAAGTCTAACCCAATTTCACTATCCAATCATAACTTCATCCAATTAGTGGGTGATCTATCCCAGCAAGTGACCTTCCAGCTGCACCAATCAGCGGGTCAAGAAGGTCACAGGTCAGTCAGCGCTACCAGGTGGCCGAAATGACCTTGAAACAGGACTAATGACCTTGAAATGGACCTAAATTACTCCTATTACAGTCCCTATGATTCTGATAATGCGCAAGATTCATCCTTTTGATCCCTGGCGTCCCATTAGTGCGCAGGCAGAGGTGGGGATGCTGGAGGGAGGGGGAAGGGGGGGAGGGGAAAGGGGGGGAGGGGGACGGGGAGGGGAAGGGGAAGGAAAGGGAAAAATTAAAACACCGTGAACTTTGATATAAAAAAACACACAAACACACAAAAACAAATACACACACACACACACACACACACACACACACACACACACACACACACACACACACACACACACACACACACACACACATATATATAAAAAAAAGTTAAAACACGAAACAAAACTAGACACAGCACAGACACAGCACACACACACACACACACACACACACACACACACACACACACACACACACACACACACACATCACAAACTCAACTCTCTTCATCTTTTTTCCCTCCTCGTGTGTGTATGTGTATGTGTGTGTGTGTAATATGTTTCTCTTCCCCCATCCATCCATTCATCCATCCTCTCTCTCTGTCCTTGTCTCTCTCTTTTCCTTCCCCGCTACTCCACACTGAGACAAACAGCGCTACAGGGAATAAAGACAGATGCAAGCAGGAGGAGGCAGATTCACCCATGACATACTCACCTAATCTCTTTCGCGTCTCTTGTTCACGTCACCTACCAGATGGAAGCCAGATTGTTCCTGGTAATGACCACGCGAGAAGCACCTAGGGAGGAGGAGGAGGAGGAGGAGGAGGAGGAGGAGGAGGAGGAGGAGGAGGAGGAGGAGGAGGAGGAAAGACGGAGAGGGAGGTGGAAAGGGGAAAGGGAGAATGGAAGATAACGACTTAGAAGGGAGTTTCTAGTAGGGAATAGAGAGAGAGAGAGAGAGAGAGAGAGAGAGAGAGAGAGAGAGAGAGAGAGAGAGAAGAGAGAGAGGAGAGAGAGAGAGAGAGAGGAAACAAAAAACAAAGGTGTGATATATAGAGCAAGGTGTGAGAGAAAGATTAGGTTGTGAGGAAGGAAGGTATAAGGTAGAAATGCATTAGGGTGAAGACACAAGAGGAGGAGGAGGAGGAGGAGGAGGAGGAGGAGGAGGAGGAGGAGGAGGAGGAGGAGGAGGAGGAGGAGGAGGAGGAGGAAGAAGAGCAATGGGATAGGAAAAGGGTATTGGCGGAGGGGGGGGTGGTTACAGGTAAGAAAAGAGAGGGGAAAGGTGTGAGGTGAAAGAGTACACAGATGAAAGAGAATACAAGTGACAAGGTAAATCTCTAAAGGTGATTGAGTTTGCCTTTCTATCTTACCTTCCCTCCAGGTAAGACGAAGGTAAGCCATTAAGGTAAGACATAAAGGTAAGACACACAGGTAAGATATACAAAAAGTTAATCAGTACAGGAGGAAAGTATGTTTTTTTTGGGGGGGAAATAACTCGGAATTAAACTTCTTCTTTCCCTGTGAATATATTTGTTTGTGGAAAAGTGGATGAAGGGAGAAAGAGGAGATGGATAGAGATCAATGAACAGACAGACAAACACAAACAAACAAACATATATTACAAACACATGGACAAAATAACAACAAACACATACACAGACAAAACAAAAGTTAGAACATTGACGAACCTACCAACAGACAGACAGACAGACAGACAGATGCAAGGAGTGACAGGCAGGTAGATTGACAGACTGGCCAAAAATTCGACACCAAAATTCACAGAAACGATCAAACACGCAATGAATAACCTAACACAATACTGACGCAGCCGCTGGTCAAACTCCCTTAAAAATGCAAGCTAGATGATAGTTTGCCTTGTTTGCTTGCTTTCCAAATTGGTCCTAATCCTTCAGTCACCAGGATTTAGTCATAACATAAAAATAATATGAATAAAACGTACAACCAAAAAAAAAATATTTGACAGATGGTTTAAAATGACTATAAATCACAAAAGGCGAATGTAACATCTATACCCAACCCATCCTAAATCACCTGTACACACCTGGGTTATAGAGGTTAAAATGTACACTTCGCAAAATTAATATGTAACACCCTTTCTCCCTTGATGGCTTAGATACCTGTGATTGTACGTACATGTAGCTAAGAATTTTTTTTTTTTAGAAGCATACGACTGAGAGAGGATTGCTTGTTCAGATCATTTCTATTGCTTGCTGGGGTGGGGCGAGGCGGGGCGGGGCGGGGCGGGGTGGGGTGGGGCGGGGCGGGGTTGGGGTGAGGTGAGGTTGGGGCTCTAGGTTCAGGTAGACAGAAGGCTCGACAGGTAGTTCATATGTCAAAGGTGGAATACAGACCCCACCACGCTGTTTTATATTTTATTTCACAAACGTCACTGGCAATCGCAATCTCTCTCTCTCTCTCTCTCTCTCTCTCTCTCTTTTTTTTTATTTATTCTCCTCAACAGTCACTTCCAAATCAAATATAATAAAAGGGTTTCACGTCAAATAAGAGCGAATGAGTTTTGTTATTATCATTATTACTATCATTATCATTATTATCATTATTATTATCATCATTATTCGTATATGCTCACTTACGGCTCATCTTCCTTATGTGTTGAGTTTTCAAAATCAAGAAGACTTATCACACACACACACCCTTTGACATTCTATTTCTACAGACAGAGACAATAGTACCGTGTCGCTGCTCACATTTTCACTTTCATAAACTTTGAATCAAACAGTATATCTTGAATTCTAACAGTAAACAATTTTTACTACAATACACGTTCAACTTACTACTATTACATACTACTCTACTACTACTACTACTACTACTACTAACAATAATGATAATAATAATAATAATACCACTACTACTTCTACTACTATCAACACTACATTACCATATAACTCCATGTAATTATACTAAAACATCTACAGTGAAGTGAAAAAAAATAACAAAATCGACATTAATAAAAACAAGTCAGATTGCAATCAACTAGATCGACCCAATCACATAAATCATTTGTGGAAACGCAGACCCGCCTTCACCTGCGTCACTCAGATCACCCTCAGCCTTGGCTTCCACTACAAGAGATTACAGTGTCCTTGATCGTCGTCGGGAGTCTGCAGCCACAAGGGATTGACTTATCTTGAACGGAGATGATAAAAAAAATAACTGCTTCTACCTGAATGAATAAATGAATGCTTGGTAGGATGGTAGGATGAATGGATGGAAGAAAGGATAGAAGGATTGATGGATGGTAGGAAAGAAAGAAGGAATTAAGGATGGAAGGATATAAAAAGAGGAATTTCAAGTAACGAAGTCCTTCAACAAAGGAGATAAAAAAAACTAAACAAATAATTAAAAAAGAAAAAAGGTAACTTGGATATAAAAAAAAACATATCTTTCTAAAATAAAAATAAAAAAATGAAAGATACATCAAATAGATAATAAAAAAAACATATGAAAAGGCCATACAATATTATTACTTCCCTTCATCAGTACGGCACGGCACAGCACAGCACGGCAGGGTACGGCAAGGCAGGATACAGTGCAACACACATAAATACTAACACACTCTACCTACCAGTTTATACCGTGACAGTCGGCCAGAATCAAGCGTCAAAACACAATTAATTTAACATAATACATCAATTCCCTACACATACGTCCCGCTGTTGATGCTTCACTCTCCTATATTTAATTACGTTGCCGGGAAGTGAGAGATAGTTAAGGTCACACGTTCGTTCACTCACTCCAAGCTTTGAGAACATAAATAAATCCATCACTGTACTTATAAATGACACTGAAATATATAAGGTGTCTTTGATTAGGAGTGTCATGAATTGGGTTTGGATAATTGGATCGAACTCTTTCTTATCCGTCCTAATGCTTATTAACAAACTAACACACTCACCCATTCTATTCCCTCTCCTCTCTTAACCCGCCTCATATATAATGTCTTCACTCTTGCTTTGAAAAATACACCTCCGTCAGCCTCAAGACAGTAACATCAGATTCACTTTGTTATATTTTCCTTCGTATGTACTTTAACCTAACCTTCCTAGCGCCGGCGGGAGGCTGGAGAGACACAATTTGTATTTCATATGTTCAATGTTTCTCGCGCCAAAAAAATGAGATTCGTCACACTGTCCAGTTTAAATCCCTTAATTAAGACCATAATACACAAACCTAGTTCTTTGAAAACGCGTTCAACTAAAGGTTAATCCAGGTGAGTTTCGCGTTCAGGTATTATTCCAAATCTTCCTCTTTTATGTTGTTCGCTGTTTTGCTTGAACCTCGGCACGTTTTCTGCAGAGGAGCTTTACTCGGGCAGACTATTAAATGTATTTCGCTGGCGTGTCCCCTGCAAATCCACTCCTGCATTCTGTACGCTGTAAAATTTCTCGTTTCCCTCACAACATAACCTTCCACATTTGCGTTATAGAGAGCGGCACTTTACCCACCCGTGTAACCTCCCCCCCTACCCCCAACCACTTCCCAACACCCCCTTCCCTCCCCCCCCCAACACACACACAGGCGCACGCATTTCCCATTTTCTGCATCGCAAAACTAAAGTCCTTTCTCCAACGAGCAATTACTACTGATCCCATAACTTAACAAATGCACTCAAAAAGTTATTATACTGAGAACGCAGAGGTGGAAGCAGGACGAGGAGGACAAGGAGGAGGAGGAGGAGGAGGAGGACAAAGAGTGTGTGTGGGGGGGGAAGGGGGAGGAAGAGGGAGACTTAGGAAAACTGACATCCTCCTATTTGCATACTGGTACACACATTACCTTTATGCACACACAAAGGGAAAGGAAGAACTCGATGCAAGGGTGAAGGAAACTGTACTTGGATGTAGTGAAGGTGAAGGGAAATACACCTAGTTCCCTCCTTCCCTCCCTCCCTCCTTCCATCATTCTTTCCTTCCCTTCTTCCCCCATTATCTCCTTCCCTCATTCCCTCCTTTCCTCATTTCCTCCCATTCTTTCCTCCTTCCCTCCGCGCCTTTTCTTGTACTGAAGGGGAGACTCAGGTAAAAACGAAAGAGTATTGTGTACGGGAGGAGTAAAAAAAGTCTTGATGAGTATACAGGGAATAAACGTTAGTGGAGGTGGGAGAGATGTGGAGTGCGTGGTAGGGTGTGTGAGTGTGTATGAAGGTGCGTGGATGTGTTGGGGGCACGTGCAAGGGAAGGTAAGGGAAGGGAAGGTAAGAAAGGTGTGTTTTTTTTAAGGAAAGTGTAATGATGCTATGCAATTTTGTCCCACCACTGTGTGTCGTGTTTCTTTCTGCATATTTTTTTTCTTAGATATTTTTTTTTAAACTCTCCTCTTCCTCTTTCTTATTCTCTACCTCTTCCTCCTTTTTCTTCTCCATTCCACCACTTCTTTCTCTCCTCTTTTCCTTCTTTCTTTGTTTTCCTTCCCTTTTTTTCCATTCCTATAACTCATTTTTTACTTTTCCCACTCATTCATCTTTTATTCTTTACTCTCCTTCCTTCCACCTCTTCACCTGGGCGGCGTCAAGGAAGGAATTATGGGACGTGGATTTAGTGGTGTCACGTTCAAGGTCAAATAAGTTCAAGAGGGGCGGGCGTAGGGAGACTAATGGGGACAATAACACACGTTTAATGGAACCTGTAATTTGTTGATTGAGTGAGTTATAGAAAACAAAATAGTCTTGACACCTAAATTATTACCATAGAGACAGAGAGAGAGAAAGCGAGAGAAAGCGAGGGAGAGGGAAAAAAAGATAAAACATTAGTACTAAACAAGGTTCCTCTCCCTAAAATCTCATCTTTGCCTTATCACAGGTAACTTTCCCCCAGCAACACCTGTAACACCTAATTGCTCAACCTGCAACACCTGTCCATTTAAAATTAGAACCATAAGGAGCAACAAGGTAATTCACCACCCATAATTAACCTCACCTGTAACTAAGGTGTTCCGTCCACTCTTGCAGCATATGAAGGTGATAATTACAGTCTGCTACTCTAATGACCTAATTAATACTCCCTTCCTGGCGGTCAATTATTACCCTTAACTCCCATGACAGGTGAACAAGTGTCTATGCTAAGCTCTAGGAAAAGTGCCTGCTGTAAATGGGTTGGTGAGGAGGTAATAATTATGATGTATACGTGCAGTGAGATGATGGTGCTCTGGTGCAAGGTAAGAGATAGGTAAGAGATAGGTAAGAGATAGGTAAAGGTTGGGTTGGGTTGGGTATGAGTGCAGGGCAAGGAATTAAGATTAAGTGTTAAGACATGATTTAGTACTTAATGAAGCCAAAAAAAGCTACTAGTAATACCTGTGTTATAAATCTTCGTTAGTCACCTGTACAGACAGACATAGACGAGTGCACTTGTCAAAAGCTACGAGATAAATGTGTACAAAATAATTGGTACAAAAAGGTTAACAAAAAATGCTAAAAATAAAATTAGTACAAAAGTGTTGAAAAAATTTGGTAGATATGTGTTGAAAAAAAATTGTAGACAAGTGGTGAACAAAAGGTATAGAAAAGTGGAACAAAAGTGGTAAAAAAAAAGTGTTGAAAAAGTGATCTTATGGTGTCCTTGGGGTTTCAAGAGGCGGAGGAACTTGGAAAATGCAGAGGGAACCGCCGCTCTATTGGTTAAAGGCTTCAGCGATGACCTTTTTGATGGCTTTATTGAGCGGAACTAACTCGTGCCGCTGAGGGATATATCGGTACTGAGGCCTCAAGATTTTACCCTTGTCCCTTCCCTCCTTTCTTTCCTTCTTTCATCTTTTTCTTTTTCATTTTACAATTTTTCATTTTCAACGGAATTTCAAGAGGTCGGTTTTTGTATCTTGTCTTTTTTTCGATTATCTATTTCGCTTTAAGTCATGATTTTTGGGGGGAATGTTTATTTTAGTCATGGAACGATTTTTTTAAAACTTGCTATATTTAGAAAATGTGGCGATGATGAACTAATTCGGTCTGTTTCTATCTGTCTGTCTGTCTGTCTAATTGTTCGTCTGTTTGTCTGGCTGTCTTCCTATCTGTTTATGTGTATTTGTATGTATGATTGTATGTAATATATGTACGTATGTATGTTTGCAAGCATGTCTACTTCTCTCTACTCTTTTTTTCTCTCTTCTTTCTTTTCTTTTCTTTTCTCTCTTCTCTCTTCTCTCTTCTCTCTCTCTCTCTCTCTCTCTCTCTCTCTCTCTCTCTCTCTCTCTCTCTCTCTCCATGAAATATCTTTGTTCAAACAGAAATCTTATAACTCCATAACTTCCTGCTATTTACCTTGGTGTGCCTTATCACTTTCTTCCCCCGACGTGATTCCCCTGCCAGACCCTCTTAAGACTGCCATTCCTATGCTTATATATTTCAAAATCACCCTTAAACCTGTATATAATAGCACCAAACGTTACACTCCAGATTATTTTCGCGTAAAAGCAGCGAATTTTGCCTTTCCTTATAATTTTTGCAGACTTCATTTTTCTTCTTTTCCTCAGGAGTCAAAAGTTATATTGGCCTTCCCCTCTGACAAAGATTTTTCGCGTGCGTCTGTGTGTGCACTTGTTAAGAGTTTGGTTCGCTTTTGTTTGCTTGTCTGTCTATCTGCCTGTATGTCTGCATATCTGTCTGTCTGTATATATGTCTAGCTGTGTGTGTATGTCTATATCTTCTTTTATGGAATTGGTGAATGACTGTCAATCTATCTGTTTTTTCTATCAATACACATACACAGACAGACAGACACAAACACACACGCACCCAGACAGACAGACAGACAGACATACCTTGCCCTCACTCACATCCACACCTTTCCATCATTTTTTCTGTGGCTACCTGGTACTGAGGGGAAAGTCAACAGCACACCTCAACTTCCTCATATCCTTGGCGTGCAGAAGGCAGCTATTCAACCCATACATTTTCCTTCACCATCGAGGTTTGGCATGCCACCTCCCCTCCTTTCCCCTCCTTTCCCCTCGTCTCCCATTCCCTTTCTTCCCACCCCTGCCCTTCCCCTCTATTTCTAACGCACGGAGGGGCCTGATGGGGAGAGATGAGGGGTCTTACAGGAAGGGGAAGCGACAAGGGGACACTAGAAGGGGAAATAATATATTCTGGAGATCGGGGGGAAAGGTCTAGATGGAGGAGGAGGTGTAGAGGGGACAAGGGGTGGTGAGTGAGGGTAATTGTTGGCTGTCGACCTGAGGGAAGGCAGTGAGGTAGGAATTGGCAAGTAGGAAAGAAAAGTTTAGCATGTGGCTTTGTAACGAAAGGGGAAAATAGGAGGAATTAAGTAAGGAAAAAAAAGGGAGAAATTAAGTAATGAAATAAAACAAAAAGGAGATGAAGAGAGTAAATATAAGAAGGGAACATTAAGAAAGGAAACAAAAAAAAGGGGAAATAAGTAAGGAAACAAGGAAACAAATATGGCGAAGGCTTTGGCAATAATCAAGTTTTAGTGTAAATACAAAAGCTAATCCAATTATTACCACGTAGCATTATCAATCAAATAGCTTTTCAACACTATTTAAAACAATAATAGTACCAATAGTTTCTTGAAGGGATTAGAATTATAAAACTATTTCCCACATTTACACTATAATCACTGTACATTGTTTTCCTTCCACTAATACACTTAACTGAACGGTAAATAAATCATCTTATTTTACCCAAGCATTGACAGTGTTAAAATTATCTGCAATACTAGTACTTCACCAGTCAGTCAGTCAACCAGTCAGTCAGTCAGTCAGTCAGTCAGTCCATCAGTCAATCAGTTAGTCAGTCAGTCCATCATTCAATCAGTCAGTCAGTCAGTCAGTCAGTCAGTCAGTCAGTCAGTCAGTCAGTCAGTCAGTCAGTCAGTCAGTCCACCAGTCAGTCAATCAGTCAGTCAGTCCACCAGTCAGTTAGTCAGTTAGTCAGTCAGTCAGTCAATCAGTCAGTCAGTCAACCAGTCAGTGAGTAAAAAAAAAGTGAATCAGTGAGTCAGTGAGTTATCATTTTCCTTAATATTTATGTAGAATCCCAATGCTGTTTTAATCTGGCAATGTTCCAGCCGGAAAAAGAATAATCCAACGCCGTCATATTGCGCTCTGATGAACCAGAAATAATAATAAAATAAATAAATAAATAAAAATTGTTACCCTGAAAAAATAATAAAAATAAAATCATGTTGTCATTATGAAGCTAAATTATGTTTTTCTTTTTATATAAACTTGAAAACAGATTCACGTAAAAGATATGTAATTTTTGTTCTACGTTGCATATAAATATTTACGTCATTGAAATAAAATAAGACATTCCTTCTTCATGTTCTTGTTTTATTTTATATTTTTGAGAAGATGATGACTGGCAAGGACAAGGGAAAGGAAGACGAAAACCAATAAATAAAAAATAAAAAAGGACAGTGAAGATGAATAAAACGAAAACAAAAAAGTAAGAAAGTGAAATCTCAAAAAAATAAAGTAAACAAGAAAAAGAAAACGTAGAAATAGAGGTGAAAAATCTCAAAAAAAAATGAAGAATATAAGAAATAAGAAAAAGTTGAAAAAGTTGAAATAAAAATAAAAAATTGGACCAATAAATCTAACATTAATAGATATGGAGGAAAAACTAGGACAATCTACCTTGCTTTACATATAATAATTGGCCTGCCAGGTAAATCACGTTATCACGATGGGAAACACGATTACAGAGACACAAGATTTAAGTCCCAATAAAAGTCAAACATGATCCTTTTACTTTTCTTTCCTTCTCTCTTCTTCTCTTCCTCTCTTCCTCTCTCTAACTTTCCTGAATGGTATCTGGTGGTGGTGGTGGTGGTGGTGGGGAGGGAAGGAGGGAAGGAAGGAAAGAGGGAAGGAAGGAGAGTGAAGGAAGGAGGAGAGGAGAGAAGGAGGGATTGAGACAAAAAAGGAGGGAACGAGGGAACGAGGGAAGAAAGGAGTGAAGGAGTGAAAAAAGGAAGGAGTGAAAGAGGGAAGGGAGGTAGTGAGGTAAGAAGGGAGGAAAGGAGGGAGGGAAGAAGGGAAGGAGGGAAGGAAGGAGGAAGGGAGAGAAGAAGGGAAGGGAAGGAGGGAAGTATTAGTGGCTAGGGTGAAGTGGAATGATGAAAGGCCATTATTCTTCAGCGAAATGTTGAAAAAAAATAAAAAGATAATTGACTAGAATGATTACCCAGTACGGTGTTTTGCGTGGAATGATAAATAGGTAGCATGATTGAGAGAGAGAGAGAGAGAGAGAGAGAGAGAGAGAGAGAGAGAGAGAGAGAGAGAGAGAGAGAGAGAGAGAGAGAGAGAGAGAGAGAGAGAGAGAGAGAGAGAGAGATTAGCCAAGGCACCAGACACACAAAAGGATACCGTTAACGAATAAAAACATAAAAAAAATATATAGGGATAGAGAAGAGGCGTATGGTGTTGGATTTGCAGTGCTTGTCTGTTTTAAGCCACACACACACCCACACATACGCACACACACACACACACACGCTCACTGCACTTCACACACCGTCTACTGAAGTGTGAAGTGGAAAAGGGTGAGAGATGGAAAACAAAAGAAAAAAGTGATGCGTATGGATTAGGAGCGATTTTGTATGTGTATTAATTGTATATATTTTTTGTTTTGGTGCATTAGTTAATAATATTCTTTGTTTTGAGGAAAGAATTTTGAGTTTTGATTAATATGAAAAATCTTGAAAAATGTATGTATTGGTATTACCTAAAGTTACCTTACGCTATGATAAGTATATATTGTAATGGTAAAAAACTTGACATAGAAAATAAAAAGGAAAAATAAAGAATGGTGAGGAACCTAAGAATATAAAGAAAATAATAACAAAGAATATGACCAACATTCATACATTCTGAAAAAAATAGATAAAGCTACAAAAAAAAATAACTTAGAAGTGTAAAATAAAACCTAAAAGAAACATGAAAAAACAAAACAAAGAGCATGAGACCCAGACACCAAACTTTAGTATAACAAAAAAAGACAATAGACAAAAAAAATACTGGAATGAGAAAAAGAGAAACAGAGAACAACATGAACACAAAAAAAGATAGATAGATAGATAGAGAGAGAGAGGGAGAGAGAGATGTTAGGGAGGGAAAGGCGGACGAGGACGAGGACGAGAACGAGAACGAGAGAGGAGGAAGAACACCCCTTGCCCCCCCCACCCCGGAACCCCAACCAAAAAAAAAAGAAAGCTGAAAATAAAGCCAACGAAAATTCCTACAACGAATATTCCTACAACGGACACTAAAGGTTTTCCGGTCTTTTTTGGGGAAGAAAGCAGCGCATGTTACCTTACCCACGCCCGGCCGCACATGCTAAATGGCACACCTGGGCATCTCAACCAGGTATACAAGGGGGGGGCGGGGTGGGCGGGGGGCGAGATGAATACACCCCTGACCCCTGAGGTAAACACGCCTCTTACTCTCAGGGATAAATATGTAAACAGAAGCAAACAAGGCGTAGCAATAACAAGCGATGGGGTATTTCAGAAGAGAGGGAGAGAGAAGGCGAGGAGAATAAGGTGTTTTAAAAGGTAGCATTCATACAGGTTAGGTTTTTTTAGGTAAGCAGGTGAGGGGAGACTTAGGTAATGCAAAGGTAAGGTAAGGTAAGTAGGTAAGTAAGGTAAGGTAAGGTAAGGTAAGGTAAGTAGGTAGGTAAGGTAAGGTAAGGTAAGGTAAGTAGGTAGGTAGGTAGGTAAGGTATTTTGAGGCACTCACCCGTAGTTTTGACGAGGACACTGCAGGGAGGGAAGGGAGGGAAGGGAAGGGAGGGAGGCGAGGTCATCTATGCGTAAAAAACATCAAGGGTAAGACACACATACACATACACATGCATACATACATACACACATACATACATACATACACACGTACACAGAAAAGGGTACACAAAAACAAAATAAAGGGACGAAACGAATACCTGGCATGTATGTGTGTGTGTGTGTGTATGTGTGTGTGTGTGTGTGTGTGTGTGTGTGTGTGTGTGTGTGTGTGTGTGTGTGTGTGTGTGTGTGTGTGTGTGTGTGTATCGGCTCCGTTATCATGGAGGAATGTGGAGAAAAAGCAAAAGCAACACATACATACACGAGAGCGAGAGAGCGAGAGAGAGAGAGAGAGAGAGAGAGAGAGAGAGAGAGAGAGAGAGAGAGAGAGAGAGAGAGAGAGAGAGAGAGAGAGACTACCGGTTGTTTACTTCTCATTACGGAAGGCGGAGGCTTTCACTCCCTGACACCTGAGCTTCGGGCCATCACGGGTCGTGGTCTTGGGATAGAAGGTTTGAAAGGGCAGAAAGGCTGGTCGGCTGCGGCACAGAAGGGAAGGAAGGGCAGCCAAAAGAAGCCTGGAACGAGGGGCGGACGGGAAGGGTGGCTGGATGGATAGCTGGATGGATGGATGGATGGATGCAAAGAGGGAGAAGGGAGCTGAGACGTAGAGAAAGGTGTAATGGAAGGAAAGTGGGAAGACCAAAGAGGAAGGAGGGAGAGAGAGGAAGAGAGAAAGGGAATAATGCAAAGAAAATGAGGTGGTAGTAAGCAGGCAAAGAGGGAGAGAAAGAGACGTGGTGGTATGTGGTGTGTGGTAAAAATGTGAAAGAAACGAGGAAATAAGAGAGTGAGAGAGAAAAAAAACTGAGACAGAGAAAGAAAGAGAGAGAGAGACTAGTTATACTACCTCTATACGGTTCCTTTGTTGTCCTTTCATATCGTAGGAAAGGATGCATACAAAAAAGAGAGAAGGTCTTTGTATCCTTCGCTTGCTAATAGCTGCAGGATACGCCGTCCTAAAGAAGGTGGGCTAATGCTCCTTCAGGTGTGTGGGGCAAAGGAGGAAAAAGGAAATATTTCAAAGGGCAACACCAAGGAACCAGTCTTGTGTAAGGTGTGTGTGTGTGTGTGTGTGTGTGTGTGTGTGTGTGTGTGTGTGTGTGTGTGTGTGTGTGTGTGTGTGTGTGTGTGTGTGTGTGTGTGTGTGTGTGGGTGTGTGTTTTATAATTTAAGCGTGCAAGAATTTAACCTGAAATTTCACACCCACACCCACACACACACCCACACACACACACACACACACACACACCCACACACACACACACACACACACACACACACACACACACACACACACACACACATACGAGAAACAGAGAAATGCATAAATAATTTTTTTCATTCTTCACACACAACAGTAACCACCCTGCCCCCTCTTCAAAAAAAAAGCACCGAGTATACACACATCCATCCATTTGACACACGCGTGCACATAGTCAAGATAGGTGAAACAAGGCAGCCAGGTGTGCGGCAATAACTGGTATATTGACGTAGGTGCACATTTTTGGCGGACAAGAAAGAAAAAAAAAGAAAGAAAAAAAGAAAGAGTCTGTGGGATGTATATGAAGCGAGGGGTTTGTGAGAATATAGAAGGGAAGAGAGCGAGAGCGAGAGCGAGAGCGAGAGAGAGAGAGAGAGAGAGAGAGAGAGAGAGAGAGAGAGAGAGAGAGAGAGAGAGAGAGAATAACATGAAGGATGAGAAAGGGTTAGGTGAGGGCAGTATAGAGACGGGTGGTAATTGGAGAGGGTGAGAGGCAGGGTTGAGTAAAAGAGAGAGAGAGAGAGAGAGAGAGAGAGAGAGAGAGAGAGAGAGAGAGAGAGAGAGAGAGAGAGAGAGAGAGAGAGAGAGAGAGAGAGAGAGAGAGAGCAACAGAAAAAAAGAGGAAAAATGAGATAATGAGGATGCATCGCTTTGTAGAACTTTGTATATTAATTTCAGTGCAGTATGATATTGTACCTGTTTGTATATCTATATGTATATCATGAAACTATACACAGGCACTAAAAAAAATAAATTGGCATGATAAGGTTAACTAGAAACACACACACACACACACACACACACACACACACACACACACACACACACACACACACACACACACACACACACACACTACCTTATTTCACATCCAGTTAACGTTAACACTAAACTTACGTGTTCATCTGACGAGAATTTTAATGGGGAATGCAAGACACCATTAACTATTAGTAATTTAAAGTTCACTGTCATCACACACGTACACGCACACGCACACGCACACGCACACGTACACACACACACACACACACACACACACACACACACACACACACCCTTTCTCACGCCTCAATATAACCTGTTCCATATTCCGACACTGGAACATCGCACCCTTCTGACCTCCCCCCCCCTCACACCAATCGAACATCTCCCCTGTGTGTGTGTGTGTGTGTGTGTGTGTGTGTGTGTGTGTGTGTGTGTGTGTGTGTGTGCGTGTGTGTGTGTGTGTGTGCGTGTGTGTGTGTTAGAGAGAGATAGAGACAGCAGGAGAGATATATATAGAGACAAAAAATAAAATAGAGATAACCAGAGTAGACAAATAGACAGAGAGACCGACAGACAGAGAGACAGACAGACAGACAGAGAGACAGAATGATTGAAAGACAACTTTTTATTTTTTCCTCCCCCTCAGAACTCCATGCATGAACTCTAGCGGCAATATGCATGACAAATTCGCTAGCAGGTGGAACAATGCTGAAGGGAAATGGTATTGTGAACATTCTCCTCCTCCTTGTTCAGGTATAAAATTCACGAGTGTGGCGGAGGAACAGCGGTGTGTACCTGAGGGCGTGTATGGAAGAGTGAAGAGAGGAGAGGAGAGAAAAAAATAGTCTTACCTGGAGTCTGCATTCGAGTGGCATGATGCGCTTATACAGGTAAGAGGTAAAGGTTTGGTGATGTGATGAACAGGTGAACAGGTGAATAGTTAAAGGGAAGGATTTATATTCAGGTCAGGTATAGGATGTGTGGGACGATGTGTGTGTGTAAGATCAAAATGTATACAGATTGAAAAAAAATAATTAAACTAAAATAAGATGTTGAAATGAAGGTTGGACATTTTTTCTCATTATCACAGTTTTCTGCACGTATAATAAGCAAAATCCAGGTAGAAAACGCTTAGTATAGAGATAAAAAAAACAGTAAATTCATAAAACAATTAAAAAAAAAATTAATTCTCATATCTGCTTTGTCCTTGTATATCAAAAGCTGAACAAATGAATACAACGAAACAGGTTGAATACCGGTAAAAGGAGTTAATACCGGTAATGGACACGTTACATACAGGTGTGAGAGCTTGGTGTTGATAAAGGGAGGTGTAACAGCAGCTCTAAGCCTCAACTATTGGCTCTAACGATGGGTTTATACAGCAGCCTTTCAGTCCTACATCGGTTTAATATTAACAAAAAAGCATGGTACATATTTTCACCTTTTCTGAATACATAAAATACCTGGAATATATTCATGGAAGCAAGAGGCGTGAACATTCCACGGTCTGCTTCATGCATCGAATAACTAAAAGCAGATAATGCACGGGGATATTTCTTTATTTTTTGTTGTGTTAATGCGAGAAAGCAAGACATAAAGCAAGCAGTAGCAGCAGTAAAAATAATATAAATAGTAATGGTAGTAGTAGTAGTTAGTAGTAGTAGAAGTTGGCAGTGCAAGATTTATAGATACACTATGGAAAAAAAATGTAATAAAAATAATGTTTAATTACAAAACCTACGTCAAAAAAATTACATAGAGAAAGAATGAAAGTACAAACCAATATAAGAATACAAAAAGAAAGCATTTATAATTTATTTTTTACTTTCCGTCAGATTAAAACATACACATATTTTTGTGTTTAATGCAGAACACTACTTTCTTGCTTAAAAAAATAACACACACCCACACCCACACACACACACACACACACACCACACACACACACACACACACCCACACACACACGTCTTCCTCACCCATCAAACACAACTAAGAATGAAGGATCACCAATTATCACAACACAAATTAAAGGACGTATCACCCAGCTTGCAGTGACGCCCCAACACTACTACTACCTTGCCCCCTTGCCTCCCTTGCCCCCTTGCCTCCCCCCTTATGTACCTGGCAGGTGATGAAATATTCCTTCTCACCTGAGCCCAAGTGGTTTATCAAGGACGTTATTGCAGGTGTCAAGACCATTACCACCGCGTGTCAGGTGTGTAAAATTATTGAAGCCAAAACCAGGATTACAGTGGGATTTCAGATTTATTTTCATTGCTATTATTGTTTTATTTTCATTTTCATCTATTTGATTTTTTTTTCTCTCTCTCTCTCTCTCTCTCTCTCTCTCTCTCTCTCTCTCTCTCTCTCTCTCTCTCTCTCTCTCTCTCTCTCTCTCTCTCTCTCTCTCTCTCTCATTCTCTCAATACAATATGATTCAATGATGAGTTTTATGTTCACGTAACTTCTGTTTTTGTTTCCTTTTCCACATTTTCTGTTGCGGGAGTTTTCTGGAGAAACCACAAGAGGAGGAGGAGGAGGAGGAGGAGGAGGAGGAGGAGGAGGAGGAGGAGGAGGAGGAGGAGGAGGAGGAGGAGGACAAAAACAAAAACGAACACGAGTAGACACAAGAGGACGAAAAAGAGGCAACAGAAGAAATAAAGAAAATGAAAAAGAGAAGGAGAAGGAGGAGGAGGAGGAGGAGAAGGAAGAGGAGGAGGAGGAAGAGAAGGAGGAGGAGGAGGAGAGAAGGAGGAGGAGAGGAGGAGGAGGAGGAGGAGGAGAGGAGAGGAGGAGGAGGAGGAGAAGGAGGAGGAGGAGGAGGAGGAGGAGGAGGAGGAGGAGGAGGAGAAGAAGGAGGAGGAAGAGGAGGAGCTTAATATGCACCAAAAATATTTGCTAAGTTCGGTGTTCCGTTGGTGACCGAGAAACCGCGAGTCTAGTAAAGAATTCAGAAGGTAGTGGAAGACGACTCCTCCTTCTCCTTCTCCTCCTCCTCCTTCCTCCTCCTCCTCCTCCTCCTCCTCCTCCTCCTCCTCCTCCTCCTCCTCCTCCTCCTCTTCTTCATATTCTTCTTCTGTGTCTCTTCCTTCTCCGACGTCTCTCTATTTTTACTTCTTATTTTTCTTCCTTCTCCTCCTCCTCTTGCTACTATTACTATTACTATTGCTTCTCCCTCTTCCTCCTTCTCTCCTCCTCCTCTAGGTCTTCTTCTCTTCCTCATTTCCTTCCTCCTCCGCCATCTCCCACTCTTTTTGCCTCTTACTGTTCCTCTTCCTCCTCTTCCTCCTCCTCCTCCTCCTCCTTCTACAAACTAATATCACCCACCTGCTTCCTCCTCTTCCTGTTCCTCCTCATTCTTCTTCTCTTCTTCCTCCTCCTTCACCGCCTTCTATTTTCTTTCTTGCCACTAGCTTCCCTTCCTCTTCCTATTGGTACTATATTTCTTCTCCCACCTCCTCTTCCCTTCCTCTTCCTTCTTCTTCCTTAGCCTGTTCTCCTTCCTCCTTCATCTTCTTCCACTTTTTTTGTATTCTCATCCTCCTTCTACTCTTACTGGAATGCTCCTCTCTTCCTCCTCCTCTTCTTTATCTTCCTCTCCCTTCATCTTCTACTTCTTTCTCCTCTTTCTTTTTCTTTTTCTTTTTGTTTTATTCTCACCTACTTCAATTTCTTTTTTTTTATTGCACTGTTTCCTTTGTTTTTCTCTTGTTTGTTTGTCTGTCTCCTTGCCTGTTCCAATATTCCTTTTTTTATTTATTTGTTTATATATGTATTTATCCATCTGTCTGTCTTTTATCTGTTTATATTCTTCTGTTATCAATTATTCCTTCCTTCCTGTGTTCCCTTCATTCATTTTCTTTAATTATTTCTTGGTCTGCTTCAAATTATCCTTTCATCTCTCTCTTTTTCTATTCTTTATCATCCATTTTTACTTGCCATGTCTATTTAATTTTCCTTCAGTTTTTCCTCTTTCCTCCTCAATTTTCTCTCCACTTTCTATCCCTCTCCTCCTACTTGCCTTTATATATTATTTTTTCTCCTCCTCCTCCTCCTCCTCCTCTCTATCACACGTCCCTTGTTGCAATCTCTCTTTCATTCTTCCTATCTCCCTCTTCTTTTTTTTTTCTTATCGGCTTTATTTCATCTCCCCTTTCGCAATGTTCTCAAACCCTTTCTTGTTCAGACCAATCGTTGTTCTTTACATTTCCACAGTCAACACCTCCTCTTCCTCCTCCTCTTCCTCTTCCTCCTCCTCTTCCTCTTTCCTAATTCCTGTCTCCATTCGAACACGTTTAGTTAAGGGTTTCTTTTCTACCTCTTTCTTTTCCTCCACTTGTCTTCTCTCTCACACCAGCAAAGGAGAGGAATAATGTTTGAGGAAGAAGAACAAGGAGTGAGTGAGAGGAGAGAAAGAGGGAGGTAGAGGAGGATGGATAAAGAGGGTAGAGTGAGGATGGAATGATTAAAAATAGAATGAGGTGAGGAAAGAACAGGAAAGGAAGGAAGGAAGGAAGGAAAGAGAGATGGAAGGAAGGAAAAATAGGGTAAAAGAAGAAGGGTAAATATGGAAAACGAAGAAGATGACAGAGAAAAGGGAAAAAACGGGAGAAATGAACACGGACGAAGGGGAAGAAGGGGAGACTAGATGATGAAGGGAGACAGGAAAACAAAAAAAAGATAAACAAAGGTGAGGAGGTGAAAGAGAGAAAAAATAAAATAAAAAAAACCTTAGATAATACAAAAAAAAGAAAGAAGTGAGGATGAAATAAGAGCCAAAAAAAAAAAGGAAGGAAAATAGAAAGATAAAATGAAGGAAGGAAGGAAGGAGAAAAAAAGTAGAGGAGTGGGAGATATAGGAAGAAAAAAAAGAGAGGAAGGAGAAAGAGAGTTTGATGCCTGATAGAAAAAAATAAGATAAGATGAAGCAAACTGGAAGAGAAACAAGAGAGATAAATATTCAAAGGAAAACTAAAAAAAAAATGTATAAAGGTGATAACTATAGTATCAAAATAATGGAATTTAACTCAATCATTAGAGTTAGAAATCATTGTAATGGAATCCAATCACACATAAAACACCTGAAAACACGACAGGTAAGAAGAGCATCGAAGGTGTGTGCAATTAGGCAACAGGTAAGTAAATACAGGTGTGAATTTGACATTTGTATCAGAATTATAGGATGATTGATTGACTTGACTGATTGACTGGTTACCTCTCTCTCTCTCTCTCTCTCTCTCTCTCTCTCTCTCTCTCTCTCTCTCTCTCTCTCTCTCTCTCTCTCTCTCTCTCTCTCTCTCTCATCCAAGGGAGATATCTAAAATCGCTCAAGGCATCGTGAAGGAGATGAAGGAAGAGAAGGAGTAAAAGAAGAAGAAAGTGTAGAAGGAGGAAGAGAAGTTGGAAGAAGAGGAGAGGATGAAAGACGAAAGAATATGAGGAAATAAAGAACAAAGAGGAACTAAAGGAAGGAATAACGGGAATGGAAACTGGAGGAGTGTTGTGAACGAGGAAGAGGAGGAGGAGGAGGAGGAGGAGGAGGAGGAGGAGAGGGAGGAGGAGGAGAAGTGGAGGGTATAACGAATTTCTTTCTCCACGGCAGGGTGACAATGTTAAGAATTGAGAGACCCACTGAGAGACGAATACTTGTGGGAGAAAATAGTAGTAGTAGTAGTAGTAGTAGTAGTAGTAGTAGTAGTAGTAGTAGTAGTAGTAGTAGTAGTAGTAGTAGTTGTTGTTGTTGTTGCTGTTGTAGTAATTGTTATTGTTATTATTGAAGAAAAAAACACGAGAGAGAGAGAGAGAGAGAGAGAGAGAGAGAGAGAGAGAGAGAGAGAGAGAGAGAGAGAGAGAGAGAGAGAGAGAGAGAGAGAGAGAGAGAGAGAGAGAGAATATATATAGGAGGGACACAGCTGAAAGAACGTGGTAAGGGGGAGGGAGAGGAAGGAATAACGGGAGAAGAGGAAGAAAAGGAGAGAACAAAATAGCAGCGGGTGAAGCGTATCGACCATGTTTCGTTCCAGACACAAACAGGACTGCAATTGTACGCACTTTTAAATATATACGTTTCTCTCTCTCTCTCTCTCTCTCTCTCTCTCTCTCTCTCTCTCTCTCTCTCTCTCTCTCTCTCTCTCTCTCTCTCTCTCTTTACATACATAAATATATTTCTTGCTCTTTGAAATCAGCTGAATGTCACTCGTGCAAATAATAGAAAAAAAGTAAGTTAAAAATTAAAAGCCTTTGGTACGACTAGCAAAGACGAAAGAGAGAGAGAAAGAAAGACAAAAAAAAAAGAGAGTAAGAAAAGAAAATATAAATTGTGAGTTGAAGGCAAATGACAAGACACTATTATGTTTATTGTTCCTTGTGACTTGAAAATTATCTT
>JAPQNM010000029.1:10173762-10176262 GCA_029783475.1 Metacarcinus magister | reverse complement strand
ACAGGAAAAGCAACAGCAGCAGCAACAGCAACAGGAGCAACAGCAGGAGCAACAGGAGTCACAGAATAGCGCTCTTTGACTGTGTGAGAATCGTCGTTGTGGAAATTTGAAAATCCATGTGAAATGCAGTGTGGGAGGCGAGGTGAGGTGAGACTACTCGGGGCAGGTATCAGTTTCAGAAATTCGTGATACATTTCACACGAGGCCACCAACGAGATGTGACCAACCTGCGGCCACGTATACCACTGCATTTTGTATAGCCACGGGACAGGTGTGACCTCTCCTCTGTCAAGTGAAGTGAAATGTGTAACCAACTATTGTAAAGTATTTGTCCATATGATGATGAGGTGACATTGAAATATTAGATGTATGTATTGTTTTCTGTTTATGTCTTTGTTCTTTACTTTCACGCCAGACAGAAACAATACATAAATACACCAGGTCTCTCTTTTCCTTCACTACAAAAGGAATATTCTTTATCTGATGCTACATTTAATACAAAACTAACCCTTGACTCTAACTTTAAGAAATACAATGAAACAGAAGAGAAAATATGCAGGAGAAGAAGAAAAAGAAGAAGAGAAGCATGAATAAAAACAATAAGCGTTAAAGACCATATATATATCTCTTTACTACCATGACTAAAATCACCCAAAAACTTCTTATCGTATTGCTATTCTTAACTGTGTTTCTACATAATCGAGTACATGCAGTTCATCAAATTCAAAGTGTTACTCCTATTACCAAGTCACTAGGAGGTAAAATTATGCTTAAGATATACACTGCAGTGACAGGTGTGACTTATATGATCATTTTTAGGACAGGTAACCATGACTTAATGAGATTGTGTTGAGTTATAATGATTTATGGACTTAATTAAACTGATTTTTACGTCTGTGTGTGTGTGTGTGTGTGTGTGTGTGTGTGTGTGTGTGTGTGTGTGTGTGTGTGTGTGTGTGTGTGTGTGTGTGTGTGTGTGTGTGTGTGTGTGTGTGTGTGCAATGAGGTGTATACAGGGGAGTTACAAAATACATACGATAAATAATGAAAACAATCTAGTGAGAATATGAAGGTAAAACAATATTTCTGCACTTCGGAAAACAATTTAGCACTACACGAGAAAAAGAAACACACACACACACACACACACACACACACACACACACACACACACACACAAACACACTCAAATCCGGTGGAGCCTTTAGGTGCTTGCAACGTGTGCGTGTGTGTGTGTGTGTGTGTGTCAGTCAGTCTGTGCCCCGCTAGCTATATTGCTGTTTGTCTGTTTTTCTGCCTGTCTGGACGTCTGTTGCACACTATTTTTCTTTGTTATGCATCTCTTGCTGCTTCATATCTAAAAAAAAAAAATAAATAAATAAACAAATAAATAAAAAATCTGCAATGGAAATCTTATAATCTTACACGTGTTTTTTCCGCTAGAGCTCCGTTACCTCCACACAACCACCACACCTGTCCACACCTGTACACTGGGAGCACCGTTGTATGAAATCATCACTCGCCACCACGAGTATATTCCACGTATGCAACATCTAATTTCAATGCCACTGTGTATACGTGCGTGCAATAGCTAAGTAAATATATACACAAACAAATATACACACACACACACACGCATATACATATATAAATGAGGAAACAAATGGATAAAATGTAGTGCATGTGGGAGCTAGTTTCATAAATGCATATATACACATATACATACATAAACATATACATACATATATAGACATGTACATTATAAACAATTGTCATTTTATAAGACTAATGAACACGTAAAAAATATATATTATACACTAACTCAATTTTCCACACACCCACACACACACACACACACACACACACACACACACACACACACACACACACACACACACACACACACACACACACACAACTTAAAAGAAAATAACAAGATGTGGGACCGTGTGGTAGGAAGTGAAAAGGGGAAAAGGATTGGAAGGCACAGAGAGGAAGAAAGAGGAAGTGAGGTGAGGGGAACTGAGGAGAAAAGAAGAAGAGGAGGAGGAGGAGGAGGAGGAGGAGGAAGAGGAGGAGGAGGAGGAGGAGGAGGAGGAGGAGGGTAATTTTCTTGCACTACGACGCAAACACAGCTCTTAGGGTTTTCACAATACATTTTTGAGTGCAGAAAAGACAGCCCAACACCTTGCCCTTGAGTGTTTATTGAAGCAAAGATTAGGTTCCAATCATTCTTCAGTTCCTAATCTTTTCCAATCTGCTTTGCTTTTCTCTCTATCTTTCTATCTATTCTATCTATATATTATCCTAAAACTTCATCCTTAAACGTTAGAAAAACACTGAATTTCTTTTTTTTCTTTTTTTTTGTATTTTCTCACTAAATAGTAAAGGTTGCAAGAGTATAATCAGCATGAAAACTGAGTTGTGGCAAATAGCATAGAGTGAGTAAGAGTGTGAGAGAGTGAGAGAACCATTCATCACACACACACACACACACACA
>JAPQNM010000029.1:10161262-10163762 GCA_029783475.1 Metacarcinus magister | reverse complement strand
CTCAAAGGTAATTAAGAGGAAGACAAACGTTGAACAATCGGACGCGTGATGGGGGGGAGGGGGAGGAGGAGGGGGAGGAGAGGGTAAGTAAGGAAGGCGAGGGTGGGATAAGTAGTATTAAGTGTTTTGTGTGGAGGCGATGGGCGGGACGTGTTCGGGGTCTTGCTAATGACTTCTGACCATGACTTAGCGATTCCCAGCCTCCGTATGTGCGTGACGGGATGAATCAACAGGTAAGATGCTGGTGAGGTGATCTGTCAGGTGAGAATGGGTGGAGCACTAATGTATTGGCAAAACATATATAGCTTTCTTTTCTTATTGCACTTATTGTGATTACTACTTTTATTCTTTGTAGTCAGCAGCAGTAATAGTAGTGAAAATAGCAGTAGTAGTAATAGTAGTAGTAGTAGTAGTAGTAGTAGTAATAATAGTAGGAGTAGGAGTAGTAATGATAAGGATGACGGAGATAGTAGCATCATTAAATGTGTTGAGGATGGTGGAGATGAAAGAGAAGGAGGAGGAGGAGGAGGAGGAGGAGGAGGAGGAGGAGGAGGAGGAGGAGGAGGAGAAGGAAATGGCAGTGCTAATGGAGATGGAAATTACAGTAAAGGTGAAGGAGGAGGAAGAGGAAGAAGAGAAGGAATAGAAGGAGGAGGAGGAGGAGGAGGAGGAGGAGGAGGAGGAGGAGGAGGAAGAGAAACACAAACACAAGCAACAGAATGCCTACACGTGCACCTCAAGGACATTTCATCATCTTTGCAACACGCTGTCATGCAGGTGGCGGCTGTCTTCTCATTAGCCCAGGTAATTAGGTACCCAGGCAGGTGTTGCCCACGGCAGGCACAACACACCTGGTGGGAAAGAACTTAACCCCTCACATGTCTCCTCTTCCTCTTGTGTCTCCTTTCTTGTCTTGTCTTCTCTTCTCTTCTCTTCTCTTTTCTTCGCTTCGCTTCGCTTCTCTTTGTTTTTCATCCTCATTTGTACTTATATTTTTTTAAGTAGCTCGTTTAAACGCAATCCATCATCATGTATTGTTATTATTGTTGTGTTTGCATATGCATAATAATAGCCACACATTGTTACGTAGCCTCATTATCATCATCTGCATCATCATCATCATCATCATCACTATCATCATCATCATCACCATCTGTTAACACCTGGTATACTAATGTGTATACTCCCTCATCGCGGTGAATAATACTCTTCTTTAACGATGAATATAAAGTCAGTTAGGAATAAGTTAATGAATAAGACTTTGCATCCAGCTTGTAACATTAACGAAATATGAGAAGGAAGGTAATTAAGAATGTTGTTAGGAGCACATCACTCATTAGGCGAGTTTCCTTTTCTCTCCACGATCTAGGAAGAGGAGGAGGAGGAGGAGGAGGAGGAGGAGGAGGAGGAGGAGGAGGAGGAGGAGGAGGAGGAGGAGGAGGGGGGGGAGTATAGGGGGTAAATCGCCCGCGTAGTGACAAATAATTCTCGGTAACGACTCAGTAAACTTGTCCAAACCGCCTCTCACGACGGAATGACCTCGTTAAGTAATGTAAGTAGTTGACGCCGCAACCCACGTGATTTAGAAAGGGTTGGGAGGGTTGGGGGGGGGGATGGAAGGAAGGAAGGAAGGAAGGAAGGAAGGAAGGAAAGGGAGAGATAGGGAAGAGAGGAGAAGGGGGTGAATAGATGATAGGAAGATGGGATGGTAAGAAGGGAGGTGGGATACAATAGGATCATGGGGGAGGAGGAGGAGGAGGAGGAAGAGGAGGAGAGGAAATGAAGAAGAGTGTTGTTGTATCAAAGGATTATCAGTTCTAAGAAAAGATTCTTGATAAAACTTCAAAACAGACATAATGTTTTGAATTTCGTATCCCAAACATTTCCTGTCAGGCTAACTTATATTTGTTCTCACGTCCGCCTGCCCGTGTGTGTGTGTGTGTGTGTGTGTGTGTGTGTGTGTGTGTGTGTGTGTGTGTGTGTGTGTGTGTGTGTGTGTGTGTGTGTGTAAGTGTGTGTGTAAGTGTGTATAGTAGAGACACACCCACAAGCACACGCACACGCACACGCACACACACACACACACGCACACACACACACACACACACGCACACACACACACACACACACACACACACACACACCTGAGGGTCATTTACCTGGTCTCTCTACCAAGTAATCTCTTCTCCGTTTCCTGTTCCAGTCTTGCAGCAGATGCTAGGCGAGGCGAAGAAAAAATAAAAACAAAAATAAAACTTGTATCTCATAAGGCATCAGTCGGGGCTCGTGGTTGCCAACTTCACCTAAAGTTTGATAAAGTTTCCAGTTCCTCCTTTTCGATGTCTTTACCACGTCTACTGGAGACCTTCTTTGCCGTAACGTATTTGTATATCAAGAGTGAGAGACTTCTGTGCCGAGTCAAAGCTGCATTGATGGTGTGTGGCTGACAGGTGAAGGGAAAGAGAGGAAGGAAGAGAAGAAAGGGAGTTAGGGAAGAGAA
>JAPQNM010000029.1:10153762-10156262 GCA_029783475.1 Metacarcinus magister | reverse complement strand
ATTGAGTCTGAGCCACGTCCTATTATCATCTCTCCCCTTAATGATCTTGGGTTTAATGGGGGACTTAAACATTTACACTCACATGGTTATTGAACTTGATGTAATGGTAGTTAGGGATTTCAACTTTACCCTGAGGTGATGTTAGTGCTATATATTAAGGTGTGTTCATGCTATATATTTTCACTCTAAATATTTTCTTGTAGACCTATCGCACAATCAGCCTAATGAGACGTGATGTAAGGAATTCATAACTAACAATATTGGTGGGCTTCTGACCTTCAAATAAATGGAAATATATGAAGATTTCTGCAATAAATAAAAAAAATAAATACTTTTAAATCTATCTTCAACCTTTTAACGTAATAGTCACTCCATGTGTATGTATATATAATAATAATAATAATAATAATAAAAAAAACGTTGCACAATAGCAACTAAAACAAATCACAACAACACTACATATCATTTCACAATATTTTCACACAAACATGCACAACAATAAATACAGAGAAGGAGAATAAAATTGTTCCTTCTACTTATGAGAAATACTTAAATTTTTCTTTTAAGAGAGAGCGAAAGAAATAGTGAGAAAGAGAAAGAGAAAGAGAGAGAGAGAGAGAGAGAGAGAGAGAGAGAGAGAGAGAGAGAGAGAGAGAGAGAGAGAGAGAGAGGGAAAACAAAGGACGACCTGAGCATAATACTTTGGTTAAAAAGGTCATTTGCTTTTTAATCTCCTCGTCCCATCTTAAGGCGACAGGGAAGCCAATAATGAGAAGCGCTAATAGGCAAGGAAGGGAGGTCAAACAAGGTCAAACAAGGTCAAAGATCAAACAAGGTCAAACAAAGGTCAAACAAGGTCAAACAAGTGTCAAACAAGGTCAAACAAGGTCAAACAAAGGTCAAACAAGGGTCAAACAAGGGTCAAACAAAGGTCAAACAAAGGTCAAACAAAGGTCAAACAAGGTCAAACAAGGTCAAACAGAGGTCAAAGTTAGGTAACACACACACACACACAGATAGATATATAGATTTATAGAGAAATTTTTACTGACAATAACACACATTCTCAAATTGATAGATAGATATATATTTATTGACCATAACACACACACACACACACACACACACACACACACACACACACACACACACACACACACACACACACACACACACACACACAAGGTCAATGGTGAAAACGCATATGTAAAACACGAAATAGCTCGCAGCCTTCGCTCAAACAGGTGGGAGGTAGGACAGGTGATGAACAGAGGGGGTGGGAAGGTGACTTTGATGAACAGGACTTAAAGGGGTAAGGCACAGGTAAGTAATGAACAGGTGCGCGAAGGTGTGAGTGATTTGTCTCCCTTTCTTACCTGCGTGACTGAGTGAGTTAAGGATAAACAGGTGAGGAGGAAGGTAGGAGTAGTAGTAGTAGTAGTAGTAGTAGTAGTAGTAGTAGTAGTAGTAGTAGTAGTAGTAGTAGTAGTAATGATAGTAATAATAATAATAATAATAATAATAATAATAATGATAATAATAATGATAATAATAATAATAATGATAATAATAATAAGCAAAAGCTTTTCCAACACCTCATTATCAGAACAAAAACACAAACAGGATGTAAAAATAATCTGTCCTAAAATACCACCCGGAAGAGGAGGAGGAAGAGGAGGAAGAATAGGAGAAAGAGGAGGAAGAGGAGGAGGAGTTGGATGATGATGAGGAATAGAAGAATAAGCAGAATGGAAAAAAAAAAGAAGAGAAGAAGGATTGGGTACAAGAAGACAAAAGAATGAATAGGAAAATGAAGAATTAAGAGGAGGAGGAGGAGGAGGAGGAGGAGGAGGAGGAGGAGGAGGAGGAGGAGGAGGAGGAGGAGGAGGAGGAGGATAAAAATGAAGGGAGGGAGGGAGGGACGGAGGAAAGGAAGGAAAGAAGGAAGCATTACGTACATACAGTAATACCCTGAGGACTAGTAAAAGAGAGAGAGAGAGAGAGAGAGAGAGAGAGAGAGAGAGAGAGAGAGAGAGAGAGAGAGAGAGAGAGAGAGAGAGAGAGAGAGAGAGAGAGAGAGAGAGAGAGAGAGAGAGAGAGAGTTAGAGATACAGTTCACTTTACGATGTCGGAGGCAGTGAGGGATTTACGATATCTACTTTGTTTTGCGTAACGAGAGAGAGAGAGAGAGAGAAAGAGAAAGAGAGAGAGAAAGAGAGAGAGAGAGAGAGAGAGAGAGAGAGAGAGAGAGAGAGAGAGAGAGAGAGAGAGAGTAAAAAAAAGAAAGAAAGGGTACAGAATAGCAGCAATAGCGAGGCAATGAGCGCCATTAACCTTGGGAAATGGCAAAAAAAAACACAAAAGAAGGAAGGAAAAGGAGGAAACGAGGATAAACGAGAGGAAGGAAACAGGAGGAGGAGGAGGAGGAGTGCATGGACGGCTAGTGAAGAAGGAGGAGGAGGAAGAAGAAGAGGAAGAGGAGGAAGATGGTGATGATGTT
>JAPQNM010000029.1:10123762-10133762 GCA_029783475.1 Metacarcinus magister | reverse complement strand
TAGATTTTAATTTGGTCTATCAGATGCTGCAATGATATTTCCAATATCTCTAATAGCTTTCGAGAAAATGAGGAGGAAAATCATGTTTTTATATAAATATAAGTTTCATTTTACTGCGTAATTATTAGTCATAGAACAAATATTCATAATGACAGTTGTACAGTTTAATTAGGTCTATCAGATGCTGCAATGATATTTCCAATATCTCTAATAGCTTTCGAGAAAATGAGGAGGAAAGTCATGTTTTTATATAAATATTAAGTTTCATTTTACTGCGTAATTATTAGTCATAGAACAAATATTCATAATGACAGTTGTACAGTTTAATTAGGTCTATCAGATGCTGCAATGATATTTCCAATATCTCTAATAGATTTCGAGAAAATGAGGAGGAAATTCATTTTTTATATAAATATTAAGTTTCAGTTTACTGCGTAATTATTAGTCATAGAAAATATTCATAATGACAGTTGTACAGTTTAATTAGGTGTATCAGATGCTGCAATGATATTTCCAATATCTCTAATAGCTTTCGGGAAAATGAGGAGGAAAGTCATGTTTTTATATAAATATTAAGTTTCATTTTACTGCGTAATTATTAGTCATAGAACAAATATTCATAATTTCAGTTGTACAGTTTAATTAGGTCTATCAGATGCTGCAATGATATTTCCAATATCTCTAATAGATTTCGAGAAAATGAGGAGGAAATTCATTTTTTATATAAATATTAAGTTTCAGTTTACTGCGTAATTATTAGTCATAGAACAAATATTCATAATGACAGTTGTACAGTTTAATTAGGTGTATCAGATGATGCAATGATATTTCCAATATCTCTAATAGCTTTCGGGAAAATGAGGAGGAAAGTCATGTTTTTATATAAATATTAAGTTTCATTTTACTGCGTAATTATTAGTCATAGAACAAATATTCATAATGACAGTTGTAGAGTTTAATTAGGTGTATCAGATGCTGCAGTGATATATCCAATATCTCTAATAGCTTTTCGAGAAAATGAGGAGGAAAGTCATGTTTTTATATAAATATTAAGTTTCATTTTACTGCGTAATTATTAGTCATAGAACAAATATTCATAATTACAGTTGTACAGTTTAATTAGGTCTATCAGATGCTGCAATGATATTTCCAATATCTAATAACTTTCAAGAAAATGAGGAGGAAATTCATATTTTTATATAAATATTAAGTTTCATTTTACTGCGTAATTATTAGTCATAGAACAAATATTAATAATGACAGTTGTACAGTTTAATTAGGTGTATCAGATGCTGCAATGATATTTCCAATATCTCTAATAGCTTTCGAGGAAATGAGGAGAAAGTTATGTTTTTAAATAAATATTAAGTTTAATTTTACTGCGTAATTGTTAGTCATAGAACAAATATGCATAATGACAGTTGTACAGTTTAATTTGGTGCATCAGAGGCTGTAATGATATTTCCAATATCTCTAATAGCTTTCGAGAAAATGAGGAGGAAAAGTCATGTTTTTAAATAAATATTAAGTTTAATTTTACTGCGTAATTGTTAGTCATAGAACAAATATTCATAATGACAGTTGTACAGTTTAATTTGGTGTATCAGATGCTGCAATGATATTTCCAATATCTCTAATAGCTTTCTGGGAAAATGAGGAGGAAAGTCATGTTTTTAAATATATATTAAGTTTCATTTTACTGCGTAATTATTAGTCATAGAACAAATATTCATAATATCAGTTGTACAGTTTAATTAGGTCTATCAGATGCTGCAATTATATTTCCAATATCTCTAATAGCTTTCAAGAAAATGACGAGGAAAGTCATGTTATTATATAAAAATACGGTTTTATTTTACTGCGTAATTATTAGTCATAGAACAAATATTCATAATATCAGTTGTACAGTTGAATTAGGTGTATCAGATGATGCAATGATATTTCCAATATCTCTAATAGCTTTCGAGAAAACGAGGAAGAAAGTAATTTAAAAAAAAGTAAAATTCAGTATTTATTAGTACTAGTGAAAATATTCATAATGACAGTAGTAGATTTTAATTTGGTCTATCAGATGCTGCAATGATATTTCCAATATCTCTAATAGCTTTCGAGAAAATGAGGAGGAAAATCATGTTTTTATATAAATATTAAGTTTCATTTTACTGCGTAATTATTAGTCATAGAAAAATATTCATAATGAGAGTTGTACAGTTTAATTAGGTATATCAGATGCTGCAATGATATTTCCAATATCTCTAATAGCTTTCGGGAAAATGAGGAGGAAAGTCATGTTTTTATATAAATATTAAGTTTCATTTTACTGCGTAATTATTAGTCATAGAACAAATATTCATAATTTCAGTTCTACAGTTTAATTAGGTCTATCAGATGCTGCAATGATATTTCCAATATCTCTAATAGATTTCGAGAAAATGAGGAGGAAATCATGTTTTTATATAAATATTAAGTTTCAGTTTTACTGCGTAATTATTAGTCATAGAAAAATATTCATAATGACAGTTGTACAGTTTAATTAGGTGTATCAGATGCTGCAATGATATTTCCAATATCTCTAATAGCTTTCGGGAAAATGAGGAGGAAAGTCATGTTTTTATATAAATATTAAGTTTCATTTTACTGCGTAATTATTAGTCATAGAACAAATATTCATAATTTCAGTTCTACAGTTTAATTAGGTCTATCAGATGCTGCAATGATATTTCCAATATCTCTAATAGATTTCGAGAAAATGAGGAGGAAATTCATTTTTTATATAAATATTAAGTTTCATTTTACTGCGTAATTATTAGTCATAGAACAAATATTCATAATGACAGTTGTACAGTTTAATTAGGTGTATCAGATGATGCAATGATATTTCCAATATCTCTAATAGCTTTCGGGAAAATGAGGAGGAAAGTCATGTTTTTATATAAATATTAAGTTTCATTTTACTGCGTAATTATTAGTCATAGAACAAATATTCATAATGACAGTTGTACAGTTTAATTAGGTGTATCAGATGCTGCAATGATATTTCCAATATCTCTAATAGCTTTCGAGAAAATGAGGAGGAAAGTCATGTTTTTATATAAATATTAAGTTTCATTTTACTGCGTAATTATTAGTCATAGAACAAATATTCATAATGACAGTTGTACAGTTTAATTAGGTGTATCAGATGCTGCAATGATATTTCCAATATCTCTAATAGCTTTCGAGGAAATGAGGAGAAAGTTATGTTTTTAAATAAATATTAAGTTTAATTTTACTGCGTAATTGTTAGTCATAGAACAAATATGCATAAAGACAGTTGTACAGTTTAATTTGGTACATCAGATGCTGTAATGATATTTCCAATATCTCTAATAGCTTTCGAGAAAATGAGGAGGAAAGTCATGTTTTTAAATAAATATTAAGTTTCATTTTACTGCGTAATTGTTAGTCATAGAACAAATATTCATAATGACAGTTGTACAGTTTAATTTGGTGTATCAGATGCTGCAATGATATTTCCAATATCTCTAATAGCTTTCTGGAAAATGAGGAGGAAATTCATGTTTTTAAATATATATTAAGTTTCATTTTACTGCGTAATTATTAGTCATAGAAAAAATATTCATAATATCAGTTGTACAGTTTAATTAGGTGTATCAGCTGCTGCAATGATATTTCCAATATCTCTAATAGCTTTCGAGAAAATGAGGAGGAAAGTCATGTTTTTAAATAAATATTAAGTTTCATTTTACTGCGTAATTATTAGTCATAGAACAAATATTCATAATATCAGTTGTACAGTTTAATTAGGTCTATCAGATGCTGCAATTATATTTCCAATATCTCTAATAGCTTTCAAGAAAATGACGAGGAAAGTCATGTTATTATATAAAAATACGGTTTTATTTTACTGCGTAATTATTAGTCATAGAACAAATATTCATAATATCAGTTGTACAGTTGAATTAGGTGTATCAGATGATGCAATGATATTTCCAATATCTCTAATAGCTTTCGAGAAAACGAGGAAGAAAGTAATTTTAAAAAAAAGTAAAATTCAGTATTTATTAGTACTAGTGAAAATATTCATAATGACAGTAGTAGATTTTAATTAGGTCTATCAGATGCTGCAATGATATTTCCAATATCTCTAATAGCTTTCGAGAAAATGAGGAGGAAAAGTCATGTTTTTATATAAATATTAAGTTTCATTTTACTGCGTAATTATTAGTCATAGAACAAATATTCATAATTTCAGTTCTACAGTTTAATTAGGTATATCAGATGCTGCAATTATATTTCCAATATCTCTAATAGATTTCGAGAAAATGAGGAGGAAATCATTTTTTATATAAATATTAAGTTTCATTTTACTGCGTAATTATTAGTCATAGAACAAATATTCATAATGACAGTTGTACAGTTTAATTAGGTGTATCAGATGCTGCAATGATATTTCCAATATCTCTAATAGCTTTCGAGGAAAATGAGGAGGAAAAGTTATGTTTTATATAAAATATTAAGTTTCATTTTACTGCGTAATTATTAGTCATAGAACAAATATTCATAATGACAGTTGTACAGTTTAATTAGGTGTATCAGAGCTGCAATGATATTTCCAATATCTCTAATAGCTTTCGAGAAAATGAGGAGGAAAGTCATGTTTTTATATAAATATTAAGTTTCATTTTACTGCGTAATTATTAGCCATAGAACAAATATTCATAATATCAGTTGTACAGTTTAATTAGGTGTATCAGATGCTGCAATGATATTTCCAATATTTCTAATAGCTTTCGAGAAAATGAGGAGGAAAGTCATGTTTTTAAATAAATATTAAGTTTAATTTTACTGCGTAATTATTAGTCATAGAACAAATATTCATAATATCAGTTGTACAGTTTAATTAGGTGTATCAGATGCTGCAATGATATTTTCAATATCTCTAATAGCTTTCGGGAAAATGAGGAGGAATGTCATGTTTATATATAAATATTAAGTTTCATTTTACTGCGTAATTATTAGTCATAAAACAAATATTCATAATGACAGTTGTACAGTTTAATTAGGTGTATCAGATGCTGCAATGATATTTCCAATATTTCCAATATTTTCAATACCCAATATCTAATGCTAGCTAGAAGAGCCCGTCGCTGACGGCCGACGGAGCGACGGTTATATATTGCTGCCGGCGGTGTTGCCAAACCGCAGTTATCGTACCGTAAAATTATCTATTGAATATCACATAAATACTCATAAGAACGGTAATTCTGATACATAAGACAATAGAAATTTGTAAATAATGATAAAAGTGTTTACACTGGCCTATACTTATTGTCATCATACGTTTGGTATATGCATGGGAATGATATAAAGATCTTGGCACAGACGTCGTGCCGCAAACACAGGAGAGGGAGACGCTGCTGGCACATACGGTGTGCCGCAAGAACTGAATGGGTTAAACGGCGTTACATCCTCATTTACAAAGTTCCTAAACTAATCTACTCGTACTGTACATGATCCTGAATTGTGTACTAAACTTATCACCAAAGCAAGTGATTCACCATTACACACATCCACACCCACCAACCCACACACACACACACACACACACACACACACACACACACACACACAGAAAAGCCACACATTTTTACCATTTCTATCGACTAACCAACCTAGAAAGAACCACACTACACCACACCACAATTGCAAGAAAGAATTTATACATAATTTAACAGCAACAGAAGACAGTCACGCCGGTTATAGTGCAATAAATCTTTGGTAAACGCACTAATCCTTTACCGAGTCAAAGAGAAGGTGTGAGGAGGAGGAGGAGGAGGAGGAGGAGGAGGAGGAGGAGGAGGAGGAGGAGGAGGAGGAAGACGTGAGAGAGGAATGGTGAAAAGAAAATTTGCAGAAAAATAATGACTTGTGGAAGGAGAAAAGAATGAGGAAGAGGAAGAAAAATAGGAGAAAAGGAGGAACAGGAGGCGACGAGAGGAGCGAGACAAAACATTTAAAGAAAAGGTTGAAAAAAATAACTTGTGGAAGGAGATAGACAGGAATGAAAAAGTGGAAGAAGAGGAGGAGGAAGTAAAGGTTAGAGAAGAGACTGGAAAAGAAAAAAAAAGAATGATTATGAAAGAGGACATTAAAAAAAAATATATAAGAAGAAGAGTAGACTCAAAAAAAGATATATATGATAATCCACTTTAGAAGAAATTTGATAAGGTGTGATTAACAACACAATTACCAATATATAACTAACATAGAGGTAAAAAAAATATATAAACACATCCACACCATGCATTCTGAAACTCCCTTAAGCCATATATTGCTGACGTAACAACCTTCATTATTAACTATTGATTTCTTAACCAGTATTGATGCTAGAAAAGGCGACTCCACGAACACACTAAGTGCCCAGTGACTATTGGTGATAAATTTAATGTAGTAAGAACTTAAAAATGACTTATAGTAGTAGTAATAGTAGTAATAGTAGTAGTAGTAGTAGGAACATAGCATAACACACTGACAAACACCTGTACCCCTTAACCCCTTCTCCCCCTACATCCACACCTGACCTCTTTCCCCCCCTTCCCCCCTACATCCACACACCTGGCCCCCTTACCCCCCCTTACCCTCCCCTACATCCACACACCTGGCCACTGCATCTTTCAGTGACAATTCCAAGACAACGACAGTATTTCAGACAATAAATCCTAAGCCGTTGACCGTAATGCGTAATGTCTCGCCTTATTATCCTATTTCACGGCCAGGAACGGTCATGTAATTTCCACATATGACAAGGAAAGTAATAATGACGGGCCAATTTTCCTGTCATGTGGCCATATTTGGGTGAATTAAGATTTTCCTTCGAACGCCAAAAGGAAGACAAGCAGAAAATAGGTAGGTCATGGGGATGTTTTTGATTAATTTTTTTCTTTCTTGTTTTTTTGTTATTCAGTTGAAGTTATCATTCATTTTGGTTTTGGAAGCTGGTTTGTGATTTTCTTTTCTCTCGTGTGTGTGTGTGGGGGGGGATGGGGAGGGGGGGGTGGGGGGGGAGATACATGCAAAATAAATAAATAAATAAGGGCGGTAAAAAAATACATATGAAAAAGAAAATAAGGACCCCCAACCCTATTTCAATTCATTCCCCTTTAAATATACAACTCTCAATGACCTTCCTGACCCATCCATTCCTTTACAAGAACGTAGCTGGAAAGGGAGAGATAAAAAAAAAGGGAAGGTGAAGGTAGAGGTGAAAGGAGAAAGGGAAGGGGAGAAAGGAGGCAACCATAAGGCAAGGTCAAAGTAAGGGGTAACACCTCATTAAAGGGGATTTATAGTAACCTCAGGGAAAGGGGAAAAGTGGGAGGAAAATCAATGGAAACTCAGAGGGGAAAAAAAGTGAGGGAAAAATGGAATTGGTGATATGATAGAAAACGGTGATAAATGTATAGGATGAAAGATTATTATTAAAGTTTGAGGTGGGTAAGGGGAGGAGGAGGGAGAGGAGGGAGAGAAGGGAGTCTATAAAAGGAGAGAGAGGGAGGGGAATCCAAAGAAGGAGAGGGAGGTAAGAAGGAGGAGAGTGAGGGGAAGGGATGCGTCTGTCTAGGTAATGGCTCAGACAAGATCCTTCCTTTCTTTCTTTCCTTCCTTCTTTCTTACCTTCCTTCCTTACTTACTTAGGTACTTCATTTCTTTCTTCCTTTACTATATTTGCTATCTTTCTTTTTCTTTCTTTTTAATTTTGTCTTCCTTCCTTCCTTCCCTCTCTCCCTCCCTCTATCCCACTCTCCTTCTCTACCAAATATAAAACAAAACCAATTTTCCCGATCCTAACCTAACTTCACATTCTTCCCTCGTGCAAAGTGGAGGAGGACTGAGACTCGTCCCTTGAGAAGTGTCACGCCCAATGAAGAACAGGAGAGAGACAAGTAGACACCACAAAAATTGCCTCCAACACAACCCCCTTTCCCACACACACACACACACACGCCTCACCACCACTGCAGGATAAGGACGAAGCCGTGTTGAGTAACCAAGACCTTTCCTCCGAAGAAAAAGAAGAAATAAAGTAGAAGTTACATTTCCAGCTGTAACATTCCACTGCATTGCCGGAAAATGTAAAAAAATAATAATAATAAAATAAAAATATAAAACCGTAGTGTGAGTGTGTGAATGAGTGACTTGCATATTTCAAACACCCCACACATAAAACAAATGAATTAAATAAAACAAGCACAAAAGCAATTACAGTGATTAATAGTGACATGAGTAAATATTAAAAACAAAGCTTAAAACACTCATAAGATAGAAAGTATTATGCAAGTTATAATTCCGTGTTTTTGTTCAAGGTCTTTCAAACATGAATGAAAGAAAACGGAAGACGTGGCGCAGAGGGTGAAAAAAAAAATAGCAGCATAATATACATGTACAATATCGTGAGTATAATATAAGAAGGATGTATGTCTACTTTTCTTCTCTTGGCTGCGAACATCAAATTTGCACAGGCATAGGAAAGGTCACGCACAGCCCAGGTAACACAGGTAAGGCAGCAAGGCCAGGTGAGTGTGATGGGCGTGTGTGAATACCATTGTAAACTTGCAGGTAAAGTCAATTAATCAACTGGGTTTTTTTTTCGGCAACAAATAGTGGGTGACAATTTTGGGAAAGGTAATCATAATATTTTTGAATTACATGTCGAATACTGAATTGCCTGCCTATATACACGCACACATACACCCACCCACACCCACACACACACCACACACACACACACACAGAGTCTTGTAGGTGCGTGATAGCCTGTTTACATCACCGCCTTACCTGTCTCCCTTAATCACCGGTGTTTACAGGTGTATTTGTAGCCGTCAGTGTAATCATTAATCACAGGTAAAGACTGCACACCTAACCTAGCAATCATTTAATTCTTACGTCATATATAACAGGAAAAAATGTCAAAAAGGTAGTAATTAACAGGTGAAACTTATTATTATCACATCTGTTTCTCTTAAGTTTGATATTTTGGCTTTATGTTACGTTTTTCTATTCTCTCTCCTTTGCAGTTTAAGTTGGTTTTCTAAGATTATTAAAAGGTGAAGGTGAAGGATGTAGAGGAAGAGGATATACTTTAGGATCTGTCT
The DNA here is from genome assembly GCA_029783475.1 of Metacarcinus magister. Classification (NCBI taxonomy): domain Eukaryota; kingdom Metazoa; phylum Arthropoda; class Malacostraca; order Decapoda; family Cancridae; genus Metacarcinus; species Metacarcinus magister. Next base: position 10,124,607 of record JAPQNM010000029.1, on the reverse strand, counting down.
CTTGTTCCTCGTTTTTATACAGTCAAGGTTGTGGTAAGGGCGCTGCTTTCCCTTCTCCTCCTCCTCCTCCTCCTCCTCCTCCTCCTCTTCCTCCTCTTCCTCCTCCTCCTCCTCGCCTTTATCGGTATGCCAGGAAGGGCGTCAAGGGATTAAGGAATCGTCAAGAGGCTTCTATTCCTGTGTGTTCAATGCTTTAGTAAATTGTTATACCAAGATAATAAGATTTCCTCAGTTATTTTCCTATCAAAATTCCAATATCTTTATCTCTCTTCTGTCTTATCTGTCTTATCTCTCTTCTCTCTCTCTCTCTCTCTATCCTCTCTCTCTCTCTCTCTCTCTCTCTCTCTCTCTCTCCTCTCTCTCTCTCTCTCTCTCTCTCTCTCTCTCTCTCTCTCTCTCTCTAAACGGACGAATCCTGTTTACATCCGCCAGCGAAACAAGTCAAGAATCAGCCTTGAAATCTTACTTTACCCTTCTCTTCCTCCTTCTTTCCTCCCACATTCCTTCCTCTCTATCTGCTTACCTTACCACCTTCCTTCCTTCCTTCCTTCCTTCCTTCCCTTCCCATCTTACATCTCTCCAGTCTCGTCTCGTTTCACTCATTGTTCTATTTTCTACTTTCCCTTCGATGGAGTAAAAAAAAATATATACCTCACTCCTTTCCCTCTACCTTCTACTTCTATCCAGAGTAAATATTTCCAGACCAACATAAGGGATCCAGAGTAAGAGTTTCCAGGCGTTGTACCCTTGTCCTTAGTGGCTCTGTTTAAGGCCCTCAAGGAATACTGACACGTGTTTCTGTCCCCCACATCTGTTCTCTGTCTATAGGGCCGCCCCTCAGGAAT
>JAPQNM010000029.1:10111262-10118762 GCA_029783475.1 Metacarcinus magister | reverse complement strand
CCCCCTTACCTTCACTCCTCCCCCATCCCCCTTCCCCCAGCCCCCTTCCCCCCAGCCACCCAGGTCATCAAGGCAGAAAATCTAGATCAATTCAGCGGAAAGAAAACACTTGGAACTGGAAGCACGCGAGTAGCAGGAGCAGATTTAATATTTAACACCAAGGAATGAAGGAGTGAGGGGGAAACACGACTAACACACACGACTAACACTCCTACATCTCATTCACTACTTTAAACATTCATACCAGACCCCGATACACCCTCAAACACCCTCAAACACCCTTACACACCCCCTCACACACACCCTCAAACACCCTCAAACACACACACACGAGTAACGTTGCATTCCTGTCCTCGCCTTTGAGAGACGTTCAACCAACCACCAAAAATTCACTCACACACACCTACTACCCCTTCCCCATTCCTACATTCCTCCCCCTTCACCCTCATTCCCCTTTAGCCCCCTCCCCCTCCATCGCCAGCCAGACTACGAGCGAGACCTCAACAACTTTGCGACAACTTCAAAGAACAACCATTCCAGCGATCCCTCCGGAGTAAGATCACAGCGGCCATGAGGTTTAGTTGCACGGTTCACCTTGTTTTATTTCCTCAGCCTCACCTTTGCTCTGAATGCCATCAAGCCCCTTGCCACCACCACCACCACCACCACCACCACCACCACCACCACCACCACCACCACCACCACTCTCAGTAAAGTCACTAGAGAACATCAATGACCTCACGCCTCGTTGGTTTACTGACTTACTGACTAACTATGACTCTCTCGCTCTCGCTCTCTCTCTCTCTCTCTCTCTCTCTCTCTCTCTCTCTCTCTCTCTCTCTCTCTCTCTCTCTCTCTCTCTCTCTCTCTTTTAGTAGCAAAAAGTTACCTTCACGGATCATTATCTTCCTTTTAATTGGGGACTTAACTTCGACTCTAATGGATGTAAATTTAGGTTGGCCCCGCTTAGCCTCGCTCTCCTGGGCTTCCGTCGCCAAGGTAAGTTTTAATTCGTCAAGGGAGGAAAGGAAGGAAAAGAGGAACCTCCCAAGATTACATTGCGTCGTCTCTAAAAGGCTTCTTGACACGTGTATTGAGAAAGAGAAAAAATATATATATAGAAAAGGCTTTGCATCTGTACCAAAGGAGAGAAATGAAATCACTCGACCAAAGAAAATTGTTAAGGAAAAATATGTTATATGGTGTAACTTTTAAAAGGGTTAATATATGTGTTCAGAAAGACAGAAGAAGAAAAAAGGCTTTGCATATGTACTAAAATAAATGAATAAATAAAATAAAAAGGTAAAGAGTAATGAAACGCTTGATAAGGTTATAACATTATGGGAATATATATAAAAATAAATGTTGAAATCCTTAATTCTTCACGTCAATAACAAAAATAAAAATGTTAGAGTATAATTATAATGACAAAAAAAAAAAATACAGTACCATTAACTTCTCTTCTGACAAAAAGTACATTAATTCTTTTTGTAATATTACATGTACGCAATGGTATAGCTTTGACAGAAACGTGTAAAAAAGATTAAAAAGAAAATATATACTGTGCTGTATTTTTTAGAGGATAAACAGTTTATGAAAATACAAAGAATTCATCAAAAACAATTTCCTTTTGAATTAGTACCACAGAGAGAGAGAGAGAGAGAGAGAGAGAGAGAGAGAGAGAGAGAGAGAGAGAGAGAGAGAGAGAGAGAGAGAGAGAGAGAGAGAGAGAGAGAGTGAATACGTTATTTATGAGAAGGAAATGGTGCAAAAGCCACTAAGGTAAGGCTTTGGGGGTGATTCCTTTGTGCGTGCGTGCGTGCGTGCCTGCGTGTGTGTGTGTGTGTGTGTGTGTGTGTGTGTGTGTGTGTGTGTGTGTGTGTGTGTGTGTGTGTGTGTGTGTGTGTGTGTGTGTGTGTGTGTCTTTGCTTAAACATGCGTGTGACAAGATAAACACAACCACACGCCTCTCCCTCCCTCTCTTCCTCCCTTCCCTTCCCTCAAGTCGCTTCCACTCCATCACCCTCATCCTCTCCCTCTCCCTCCCTTCCTTGATCAGCAAAAATCTGTTGTTGGAGGTTAAGTTTGTTATCTACACGTCATCCGCACTAACCCTCACCCACACACACCCTCGATCACCCGCCACAGATAACACAACCACACCGACTCACTCCTCCACCAAGATCCATATCGGAAGAGAAGTAAAAGACGTTGTTATCTGATGCCAAAGTTATGGAATCCAGTCCTGAAAACCAGCTCGACACGCGTTCATGACAAACATTCACACACACAAAAAAAGAAAAGAAAAAAAAAACTGCAAGCTAAGGTGAAATTTCAATAATCTCACCAATATATAAAAAGTTTAATCAATGTTTATTCGAGACACGTGTTATGCAGGTGTGTCAAGATTACCTGTCGGGGAGAACACAAGGAATGCCCAGGTAACTTTTACATAATGAGGTCGAGGTTTGCCAGATAACATCAATGAGGAACAGTAGGTGTCCGTTTTGAGGCCATTCCCCGCGCGACTTGGGTGTAGGAGGGAAGGAGGGAAGGAGGGGAGGTGGGAAAGAGGGATGGAGAGAAGGAAGACAAGGAGGGAAAGAAGGAAGGAAGGAAGGAAGGAAGGAAGGAGGGAGAGAAGGAAGGAAGGGAGGGAGGGAGGGAAGAAAGGGAAGGAGGGAAGAAAGGGAAGGAGGGAAGGAAGGCAAGGAGGGAAGGAGGGAAAAAAGGAGGGAAAGGAGGGAATCAGAGAAGGAAGGAAAGAAGGCCAGGGGTGAGGGAAGAGGGATCACTGGAAAAATATGTTGGACCTCTCTGGTTATGAGTAAAAATTTGTAAAAATGAGTTGATTCTTAGTGGTTTGAAGTGATCCAGGGAACAATAACGGAGAAATTATGAACTACACTACCTAACGAACTAATGATAATAATAATAATAATAATGATAAAAGTATTGATAATAATAATAATGATAAAAAAACATGAGGACGAAGAATAACAAGCAAAACACAAACACACACATACAAACAAACAAACCAAACCCCTAATTACCCTCATTACCATCAGTCATCAGCCTTCAACACACATTGGAAACCAGTCTTCGAAAAAATATTCCCAAAGAAAAACAAAAAACTCATATTCTTACACAAATTGGGTCATTTCCCTTTGCCTCGTTAAGATAACCAGTGACATGACCCGTGACACCACCGGGAGAGGCGTTCAGGTGAGGTCAGGTAAGGTCAGGTAAGGTCAGGTAAGGTTAAAGAAGGGACATATAACTAATATAGAACATGTTACCACCTTGAGAAGCGTGGAATTAATGTATAATTAAGTATATTCAAAATTTTCATAAATGTTTAGTAGTAGAGTAAAAAATAAAATAGAAATTAATAATAGGTCATTAAAACCTAATTAGAAAAAGGGAAGAAAGACAGATAAAGAAAACGAAACTCCTAACTCGAATCCTGAGAGAGAGAGAGAGAGAGAGAGAGAGAGAGAGAGAGAGAGAGAGAGAGAGAGAGAGAGAGAGAGAGAGAGAGAGAGAGAGAGAGAGAGAGAGAGAGAGAGAGAGAGAGGAGAGAGAGAGAGAGAGAGAGAGAGAGAGAGAGAGAGAGAGGTACAGCGACATAATTAACCGGAACAGCAACTCGTAATAAACATGTATTTTTTTTTTCTCGGCGTAATGAAAAGTGAGAAAGAGAAAGAGTGAGAGAAAAAAATAGCGAAGAGATAACATGATGGAAAGTGGAAGAGAGAAAAGCACAGAGCAAAGGATAAAAAAAACTAATTCGTGGAGAAAAAACATTTAAACCAAAACACACACACACACACACACACACACACACACACACACACACACACACACACACACACACACACACACACACACACGTACATGCACGCTCATTCCAAACTTGTCCCCATTTCTTTTGTCGAGGAAGAGAACATGACTCTCTCTCTCTCTCTCTCTCTCTCTCTCTCTCTCTCTCTCTCTCTCTCTCTCTCTCTCTCTCTTTCTGTGCGTGTGTGTGTGTGTGTGTGTGTGTGTGTGTGTGTGTGTGTGTGTGTGTGTGTGTGTGTGTGTGTGTGTGTGTGTGTGTGTGTGTGTACTCTGGGTGGCAGCCTTCAATAAGATCATTACAAACTAGTATTGGAAACACATCTACACCAAGGCTGGGATAGCCACACACACACACACACACACACACACACTCACACACACACACACACACACACACACACACACACACACTATTCCATTAAGGTGGATATGATCGATGGTGATGATGATGATGGTGGTGGTGGTGACGATGGTGATGATGGCAATAATAATAGTGATGATGCTAGGATAACAGATAAGAGTAGTAGTAGTAGTAGTAGTAGTAGTAGTAGTAGTAGTAGTAGTAGTAGTAGTAGTAGTAGTAGTAGTAGTAGTAGTAAGACAAACAAAAACAACAATAGCAACAACAAACAACAACAACATCAACATCTTAACAATTGAACCACCTCATTACCACCACCTTAACACACACCTCACAGCATCCAAACAAGCCTCCCCACACACACACACACACACACACACACACACACACACACACACACACACGCCTAACCCCACACAATGCACCCAGGCTCTGTTTACAACCTGACGTCACAATGGGCGGTGTGGGCGTTGGGTTGGGGTGGAGGGATGAAGGGTAAGGGAGGGTAAGACCAGAACAAGAGTGGGGGATGAGGGGGGTAGGGGGGCAGGACAGGGCGGAGAGAGGCATTCATTGTTATGCTAATTGTTTTGAAAGGCTAATGGGGAGGAGAGGAAGCATTTCAGGACCTTATCTTCCTTCACCTTATCGACAGCTGATACCAAGTGCGGGTTTATTCTCTCCCTTCCTTCCAGTTCACGTTAGTATGGAATTTGTGAAGCAATTTTCCCCGCCCCTGAGAGTCATTGAGTGTATTTGCGTGTATTTGTGTGTATTTGAGTGGATTTGAGTGGATTAGGTGACGGTTTCCTTGAGTGAAACAGCCCAGCCCAGCCCAGCCAGCCCAGTCAGGCAACGAACAAGGCAAGGATAGGAAGCAATAGGTATGAAGTTGTGTGGGAGGAGTGAGTGTGGATTAGAGAGAGCGAGAGAGAGAGAGAGAGAGAGAGAGAGAGAGAGAGAGAGAGAGAGAGAGAGAGAGAGAGAGAGAGAGAGAGAGAGAGAGAGAGAGATACACTACATACACAAACACACAAATACTGATTAGATAAAGAAAGTGTGTGGGAGAAAACAAAAAGTGATGATAAAAAATAAAATAAGAATGAGAAAGACAGAGAGAGATAGGGAGATAAAGAGAAACTGCAGACCACCCCTTAACAAACACAACCCCTAAACACACAGTGACAATAGCAGATGAAATTACACTACCGTAATGGGAGAGGGGAAGGGGAGAGGGGAAAGAGGGGAGGGAGGGGAGAGGGGTAAGAGGGGTACTTAAGGAAAAGGGACACATGAGGGAGGAGGAGGGGGGACGAATTCAAGTGCACACAAGAGGATAGGATGAGGTAACTAAGAGTGAAGGGAGGTAGAGAGGGGAGGAGTAAGGGAGGAAAGGAGGGAAGGTTTAGTAATGGTAGAAATTGTGGGATAATCTAATATTTACTTCCTAACACCGAAACTTTGTCATTTATTCAACACATCGATTCCATATAAATAAATGATGATACAAATGAGAGTAATAAAGGAATGGAGTGAGGAATCAATACGTTTTACGAGAAGAGGAAGAGACGGTAATGTATAACTTATTTTAAACACTATTATAAACTACAAGATAATTATCATTACATTGTTAGTTGAGTGTTCCAGTGTGCGAGTTAATCATGCTGTTGAATAATAATAATATAATAATGATAATGATAATGATAATGATAATGATAATGATAATGATAATGATAATAATAATGACAATGATAATAATAATGATAGATAATAATAATAATAATAATAATGATAATGATAATAATAATGATAATGATAATAATACTCTTCGTGAAGGGAACAAATGATTAAGTAAGTAATGATTAAACACAATTTCAGGTGTAATGAGAGAAAGCAAGTTTAATATGTAATTCGAGTAATAATTAATAAAATTATAAATTAAACAGTATTACATAATGTACACAACCTTTATAGTTATGCTAATAAAACACTTTCACTTTTTGAAAAATTGTAAAAACACTAACTTCTACACCAATGAAACTAATTACAAAACATCATTTGCGTGAAATTACTGAATATATTATTAATTTGTACAGAAGAACAATATCATCAATTTCTACAATTATTAAATTAATAATAAAACGATGTATCACGTGGAACAGAATAAAACACTATTAATTCAGAGTACTAACACACAATCATTCCACCTCAAGTAAAATGAAGTTGCATTAACTTGTACATTTAGCAACACTACACATTCTAGTGAGCTGCTTAGCATTACGAAGAACTCGGATGAAACAAGTACAGAACGCGTGTTAAACAATACAGCTTTCATTTGTGTTTCACTTTCCATTATTACTTGATTTCCACATTACTACATTTCCTGAATGCATTAATTTTTCTTTTGCATTTCATCATTTGTTTTGCATTGATTCATAATTCTTGTTTAATGTTTACTTTGAGTATTGCAAGACAAGCTGTGAAGAGTTGCATACTCTTTAGTTTATCGTTGAATCATATTGTTATAAGCACATGTTGAGATCTCCTACACATCAATACCTACAATAAAATATCAACATGTAGTGCAAGTGTCACGACAATATATTTATTTATTTATATAAGGAACAATAGTGTTTGAGGAGCAATGGACAGCTTACTGTTCACCTTTTCGTTTGCTGGCTGCATGCCTCTATTCATTCTTTGTTTTCCTTTTGAACTCAAGGTAGATGAGATTTCTGGAAATTGGGAAAAAAAAAAACATCAATACTAATCAAAGCTTCATGGAACTGCCTGATTCACTCCAAAAAAAAATAGATAATTAACTAAGCCAAGCTTCAACTCTACATTTTCATTTCATATATTCATATAATTCTGTAAAATGAAGATATGTACACACCAATCACAGCCCACCATAACCCACCCACAGTCTGTCACATCCCACCCCAACAGCCTGGAATACCACACTCAAGGCCACATATAATATGCACAAGTACATTTAATACTTACATCAGAATGGTGTTCACAGCAGCAACTTGCGTGTTCGGCATAGGAAGGTCACGTCTTGCAGATTCCTTTTCTTCTTGTTTTTGGACACAGCTATGGAATTTTCTCTTGATGTTTTAATTGTGGTGTTTATGCACATTTGCACAAAACAAACAACTTTTCCCTCACAAAACAAACAATCTTTATACGAACACACAGATATTCGCTGCAGAAAAATCACGAGACATAATCAAGTACGAGTGGAAAGCAGCACGGAGTAAATGAAATGATGCAACTTAACCTAACCAAACTCA
>JAPQNM010000029.1:10093762-10098762 GCA_029783475.1 Metacarcinus magister | reverse complement strand
CTCCTCCTCCTCCTCCTCCTCCTCCTCCTCCTCCTCCTCCTCCTCCTCCTCCTCCTCCTCTTTCCTTTTATCATATTTTTTTCATTCAGTTTCTCTTCCTCCTCTCATCTATTCTATCTCTCTCTTCGTCTTTCTTCTTCCTTTGATCTGTCTTATTCTTGTTTATCTCCTTCCATTTCTATGATGCTAATTTTCTTTCAACTTTTATTTCATTTCTATTTCTATTATCTACATTTTTCTTCTATTTATCTATTTATCTTTTTATTTGTTTGTGCTACACTTGTTTACCTACTAGTCGAATTTCTTCCCATTTACACTTTATTTGGGTTTTCTCTATTCCCTTTCTTTATTCTATGTATCTTGCTTTCACATATTTATCCCACTTTTGTTTGTTTACCTTGTTTGTTTTTCTACCAGTATCGAGCAAGTAATCAACATAAGCATCTTCCCTTTAAGGCTCAAGATCAAGAAACATTCCTCTTCCCTCTTTTTTTCCCTCTTTTTTCCCTCCCTTTTTTTCCTCCCTTTTTTTCCCCTCCCTCTTTCCTTGAGGTCCAATCCCTCCCCTTCAAGTTGCCTCCTTTCCCATCACTCCTCTTCCATCCAAGAGGAAAGGATTCGGAAAGAGGAAAGAAATTAGCATAATCAGAGGGACAGGTTGGCATCGCTTCATCCCGACTCTCTCTCTCTCTCTCTCTCTCTCTCTCTCTCTCTCTCTCTCTCTCTCTCTCTCTCTCTCTCTCTCTCTCTCTCTCTCTCTCTCTCCCCTGGCATTACCTATATGTCAGGATCTTCTAATCTGACCTTTACACCGCAGATCAAAGGAACAAGAAGAAAAAACCGACCCATTTGTAACAGTTGATCTCCCCTTTAGATGCGTCGAGCCCAGGACGAGGAGGAGGAAAGAGGAGGAAAGAGGAGGAAAGAGGAGGAAAGAGGAGGAAAGAGAAGGAAAGAGGAGGAAAGAAGATGGAACACGGGAGAGTTGAGGAGAGGAGGAAAACGGAGGGAAGAAGGGAGAGGAAAGAGTAGGAGAGGAGTGGAGGAAATGTAAGACGAAATAGAAGAAAAGAAGGGAAAGGAGGTTGGACTGGACGAAGGAGGAGGAGGAGGAGGAGGAGGAGGAGGAGGAGGAGGAGGAGATGGAGGAGGAGGAGGTGAGTTGATGGGACCATTTGCTTGCATCTCACTGCCTCATTGTCGTCTTTTCGCCTTTCCCAGTGACGCCAAACTGAAGTCCACTCACTCTTCCCTCATTCCCCTCACTTCGTCAAACATAAAAGCCGCCAAACGACCTTCTCCAAGCACGTAAAAAAAAGAAGAATATTTCAAACTCTCAAAGACTTAACACATGAAAAATTTTTGCCTCCAGAATGAACATAGAAAAAAAAAAAGAAGAGAAGTTTGCAACACTGGAAGATTTATGCAGACACTTTGTTGGTTAGTTATTTCAAGAGGGAAAAGTTGGCTACCTAACGAGAGGGCGTGGTTGTGTTTCCCTGTGTGTGGGGGTGTGTACGTGTGTGTGTGTGGGTGTGTGGGTGTATGTGTGTGTGTGTATGTGTGATAACCTAACAAGACTTTGGGAAGAACTGTTTGGCATTAACTAGCATGCTAACCTAACCTAACCTAACCTAACCTAACCTAACCTAACCTAACCTAACCAAACCTAACCTAACCTAACCTAACCTAACCTAACCTAACCTAACCAAACCAAACCAAACCAAACCAAACCAAACCAAACCAAACCAAACCTAACCAAACCTAAAAATATATTTCATTTCCCTCCCCTACACAACGCAAAATAAATACCTTTCTTTCACCTCTAACATTCTACATAAAAAATAATTCATTTCGTCACTATTTCATTACTATTACACGTGTCTCTAAAGTACAAAATTACAACACACTGTACACTTAGGTCAATGGGAAACTATCATTATGTAATGAGGTCACTGTGTACTAACTGTAGGAACATAGACTGTGAAGTATTATGTAGTATGTTAAAATAGGTATATACAGGTACACATCAGTCTGTATTTCGTGATGATTAGAAGCTCAGGTAACACCGGCTATGTAGAACTGAGGTGATCATTGTATAAGTATTGTATCATTACGTGTATATAATGTATTAGTAGTTCGCATTTACATCAATGGTAAAGTTAATGGAGGCTATACGTTGTGTTTACATTGCTTTAAATATGTTTTATATCAGGAGTAGAGGACCATTTAGGGTAACTGAAATAGATTTAATGTTGAGGGAGAATATAGATAGAGAGAGAGAAAAAAAGAAAGACTTATTCTATCTCTACCTGCTTGACAGTCAAATAAAACCAACTAGAATGAAAGAGAATTACTTTTATCATTGCTCCCCACTCCTCTATTTTTCTTCATGCCCCCTTCCCTCCTCTCCCTTGAGGCTACAGTACTAGGAAGTAAGAGAGAGGGAAAAAATATCTCCCTCCTTCCCTCCCTCCCCCACCTTTTCTCTTTCTCTCTTCCCTTCCTCCTTCCCTCCCTCCCTCCCTCCCTCTCTTCCCTTCCTCCCACAGTACATACACATTCAAAAGTACATTAAACATTGATTTAGGACACACACACACACACACCCACACACCACACACACACACACACACACACACACACACACACACACACACACATAACAGAAGAGATCAATAATTTTCAAGTTCTAACTGTCAAAAAAGTATCCCAATCTAATTACATATCAATCAAGAGAGTGGAATCAATCTCTCTCTCTCTCTCTCTCTCTCTCTCTCTCTCTCTCTCTCTCTCTCTCTCTCTCTCTCTCTCTCTCTCTCTCTCTCTCTCTCTCTCTCTCTCTCTCTCTTTAGAGTACATAAAACACCGCTGCTGAAGACATAAAGGACTCAGAGTGATGGGAGTTTTAGGAGAGTCTACCCAGTCCTGTTCCCCTTCCTTCCCCTCCTTCCCTTCCTTCCCCTCCTTCCCCTCCTTCCCCCCTTCCCTTCCTTCCCCTCCTTCCCCTTTTTCCCCTCCTTCCCCCTCACCCCTTAAATCAGTTATATCATTCTAAAGACGAGGATGAAATTTTTAAACCATTTTTAAATCATTAATGTTGTGTGTGTGTGTGTGTGTGTGTGTGTGTGTGTGTGTGTGTGTGTGTGTGTGTGTGTGTGTGTGTGTGTGTGTGTGTGTGTGTGTGTGTGTCTGCCCATAAACATAATATTCAATCCATCGTGCCAAACTAGGAAAAAAAAAGGTGATATGTGTGGTATTCTTGGCCTAAATAATTAATATCTATAAGTACACACATGTTTACGGAATAATTCATCAGGTATGTCACTTCAAATACACTTTCCACATTACCAATAACATAAGTGCTTTTTGGTATAAGTCTTCCTTTTCATATTTTTTTTTCGTTCTTTTTGAAGGAGAAAACAGTACTCAAACGTCAATTCTTAGAACTTCTCTCCATTACATTGTTACACTCAACTAATGTGTCTTCTAGGTATGAAAGATTAGTTGCTCTTTCCTCCTTCATCTCCTTCCTTCACTTCATATTCTTCCTTCATCCTCTTTTCCTATTTTCTTATATCTATCCTTTCCTTCCTGTTTCTTCAATTCTCTTAAAATATTTGTCTTTACCCCTTTTAAACCATATACTCCTTACTCCTCTTCCTCCTGTTTTGTTTAGTCATTCCTCCTTTTCTTCCTATTCCTTCAGAGTTGCTATTTATTTCCATGTTTATTATTTATTTTCATTTGGCTTCGTATCCCTTTCTCTCAGGTCGTTCATCCTCCTGTCTTGTCTAGCTTTTTATTTTCATTTTTTACTTATTTTGTTTTTCATTTTATTTGTGACTTCTTCATTCCACTTTCTTTGTCTTAGGGTCTGATAGTTTTTCTGTCATTTTTTGTTGCGTGTGATGTGTGATGTGTGTGTGTGTGTGTGTGTGTGTGTGTGTGTGTGTGTGTGTGTGTGTGTGTGTGTGTGTGTGTGGGTGAAGCATACCACATAAAAATGACTTGCAAATGAAAATAAAATAAAAAATAAAGAGCAAGAATCACCATTTTCAGTCTCAAGAAATAGTAGAACAAGAAGAAGAAAAAAACACGATAAAAAAAAACCCAGACAAGATAAAGAATTGAGGAGGAAACAATAAATCTAAGACAGACATTCCTCACCTGTACAAACACACACACACACAAACACACACACAAACACACACACAAACACACAGGTAACCATAGCAACACCTACACTTCCTTCCCCCACGTAAACCTTCACACCTACACTGCACAAACCACACACCCCTTAAACCCCCCTAAATAAACACCCCCACCCCCCCTTGCAACATACATCCTTACATACACCTGCGAACTAACACTCCCTCTTCCCCTTACACTCCTTCCTCCCCTCACACTCCCTCTTCCCCTCACACTCCCTCCTCCCCTCACACTCCCTCTTCCCCTCATACTTCCCCCCATAACAAAGGTGTGACTTGGCCCTCTCTTGCCCCCGTTGTATGAATTAATGAGGGGATTCCCAGGAGGTACTCAGGTAAAATCATTGCCAATAAAGTGAGGTAGAAAAATGAAGGCCAGTTTCATTACCACTTTTACCGGAGTTGTGTTTTAAAATTCATTGGGAACTTCAGTGAAATGCAATCCTGGTGTTTTTGTTTTTTTATTATTATTCTCGTTTTTTTTAGGGGGTGGGGGTGGGGGGAGGATAGGGTGGTGGTGGTGGTGGTGGTGGTGGTGGTAGAGGAGACATGATTTTGTAGGCCATATATACTTACATACATACATACATACATACACACAGTTGTTTATATTTAGTGATTGTGTGTTTGGGTGTGTGTCATTGGAAAGTTTCTCTCTCCCTTTCTCTCTCTCACACACACTCACTCTCACTCTCACACTCTCTCTCTCTCACTCTCTCTCACTCTCTCTCTCTCTCTCTCTCTCTCTCTCTCTCTCTCTCTCTCTCTCTCTCTCTCTCTCTCTCTCTC
>JAPQNM010000029.1:10081262-10091262 GCA_029783475.1 Metacarcinus magister | reverse complement strand
GAAGGCGCCGTAACCGAAGGAAATTGGGCGTGAAATAACCTTGTTCCATATCACAAACCTTCCATCATGTATGTACCTCTCCCTCACCCTCCTCCCCACGTCCCCCTCGACCTTAAACTGACCCCATCACATCAATACTGGCTGACCTTGCCTCACGTCAGCATCACATCATCACAGCATCACTAATCTAGCACATCATCACACAGCCTATCACCACACCCACACACACATCATTCTGCAGAACATTCAATTCCCTTAAGTACTTTTCATTCCTATATGTTGCAAATGTTCACGGTAATCTGAAAGCGAGGTTGAGGCAAACTACCCAACTAACCAATTAACTAACTCATTAACTAGAGCTTACTAAATTCTCAACTAACAGACCCAATACATTTTTAATCAAGACCCACCACCAAATACACTAAATTTCTACTGAACAAACACACTCAATTCTGAAATAGCGCTTAAATATATTTCATACAAAGAGAGAGACTAAATTTTTAACGTAAAGTCAAAACACTGCATCAAAAAGGTAGAAGAAAAAAAAAACTTTGATGTCTCCCTCCAGTTTCTTTACAAGTCTTCCCGAACAAAACTTGAGATGCAAGAAGGAATAGGAAAGTTAGGACAGAGAACCCATCAGGAATATTCTTTTTTATTCCCTACTACTAAGAAGCTGAAAGAAGTTTATAATGTTACGCCCCTTAAATAAAAAAAAAATAGATATATAGTAGTTTTAAAATCAGGATATAAGGATATATGGAATGGCTAGGTAGGATGTCTGTCTGGATGTATATAGATAGTCTCGAATTCTGGGTTATGTTGAAATACTTCCTACAAAATTGAAGGGAATATATTTACTAAAAGTTCTTTGACTTGAAAAATATGATGCACCATTTCTTTCATTTTAAGGACAACAGCAACTGACTGACTAGATGCAAACAATTATTATGATGTAAACAATATGCCACGTGGATACTGAGAGTTCTGAGATTATTCATATAGATGCAATTATTCATTATATACAGTTTATCATTCACTACTTTACTTCCCTAACACTAAGGACACACAAAACCAATTAATAAACAAAAACATATGAACAAAAAAATACATATAAGTCCTCAAAAACAATAATATATATATAACAAACAATCTTATGGAAGGAACTGAAGAAAAAGAGTAACGAAAAAAAAAATCACTTGGGAGAATGTTGCAGGAAATAGAAGGGAAGATAGTTGCAAGACCCACAACGAAAATGGAAAGACAAATTCGGAAGCTGTTTGGTCCTCCTCCTCCTCCCTCGTGTGACACAAACTTCGGCGAGCGACTTTACCCGAAGGAGAGAAAATCGCTAAGCTTGTGGGAAAGGAAGCAAACCTGAATCTTTTGCGTTGGTTTCTGCGGCAGGAAGGAAAGGTTAAAAGTCCTCCCATTAAGTTTCCGTAACTTTGAACATATAAATTGTAAAACAGGGTACTTTCTCCAGACCTTTCTATTTTTTTTTTTTTCTATGCATATTTTATACAAGAGTTTATACAGTTTGAGTTTTTTCCTTTAGTATATATATCAAGATAATTTTTTTTTTAATATATATAATAGTTTTAGTAATTTGACAAACTATATATTTTAACTATCAATTGTATCCTGCCTTCCTTATTATTTCACTTATGAACAGAAAATTATAGACAAAAATTTACAAAAAATAAATATATAAATAAACAGCCACGTGAGTTTGAATTCAAAATAATGAGGAACGTAAGGAAACAATAAATAATTAGTAACAAGACAATAAGTAACAAGACAATAAGTAACAAGACAATTTACAACACCTGCATTATAAGTCACGTTACCAGAACAGGTGTGAAGGAATTGTACAAAACAGATGACAAAACACTAACCAAAATTACATTCAACTGTAAATACAAACTCTGCCCCACATTCACGCGGATAAATTTAATAACTGAACTTTTCATCCACACCAAAATGTATGTGTGTGTGTGTGTGTGTGTGTGTGTGTGTGTGTGTGTGTGTGTGTGTGTGTGCATCGCGTGTGGTGGCTCTTTCTCCTCACCCTCACTAACACTCCTCCTCCTCCTCCTCCTCCTCCTCCTCCTCCTCCTCCTCCTCCTCCTCCTCCTCCTCCTCCTCCTCATTTTTTCCTTCCTCCTTTCTTCCCATTGTCCTGAGAATAATCTAATATGATGAGGCCTTTTCACGGTGTTTCCTCCGCTGCTTCAGGAACAAAAACAGTGACAAAAAAAATAAAATATACGAACCTCCTCTGTCTACTCATAATAACTTAACAAAAGGAACAAAATATTTATACCCAAGTACTGTAGATTAAAGAATTATCTATTTATTTATATTTTTTTTAACGTAGTATATATAGTCTATTGGTATTAATTTTTTATACATATATGTGATGGTTCCTGTGTGATCTGGGTTATGGTGGTGATTCATACATATTCATACATAGCTATTTATCTATGGGCGAGTGCCGTTTTTTCTTTGCCTGTCTGTGCCCTATGGCTGCTTGGTTATTCATGGTTATTCATTGTTATTCATTGTTATTCATTGTTATGTAATGCCAGTATGGGGAAACGGCTGCCATCAAAATCGTATAAATCACATTCTAAATTAGACGTGCGTTTTCAATAAATTTTACGTTTCAGATCGTTTCTCAAATGAATAGAATTTTAATGACATTGCAAGATTTATTGCATAATTTGGCCTTCCGTTGCGTTCGTCATTACCAGCAGAGTATTGCAACATTGTATTAATTTTTCTAGTTACATTTCAACATCAATTTTTTTTTTTATATATAGTTTCGCACATATTAACTCATTTTTTTCATATTCTTCACAAATTCCCAAAGAACAAAAATAGTGCATTTCAACAATTTTTGGCCTTAAATTCTTCCTCAAAAAATGTCCATGCCAATTTTTTTTCTTTAACCGGGTAAGCAAGACATCAACAAATATATAAGTTTACAATTGAACCACACATCCTCAGCCTTCTACCACTCCCATCCATCACTATTATAGACAGATAGTGAGTAACACATTATAGACAGACAACCAAAACAAAACAATTATGACTGAAACACGAAAGAAGAAAAAGGAAAAACAAAAAAGGAAAAAGGAATTAATTTTCATACCAAAACACACACACACATACAAACACACAAGGCTTCCACTCCCTTCCCCAATGACATTCCCACGCCTCCCCACGCCGCCTCCACGCCCCCCACGCATGACAAACAACACCTCAATCCCCATAATAATACACCATCAGATCCCCCACCACAAACACCCCTTCTCCCCCCCCACCACCTCCACCCACGCCAAACTGGAAACGCTACCCCAAAAATATCAAATTCGGCCAATGAGTGTCGTTAGTCGGCCCAGGTGCGCCAAATCACGCAGACAAATAGGTTGTGTTACATTTGTTATGATTTCCGTCCCTCTGGTGGCGAATTTGTGCAACTGAAAATTCTACCTTCACTTCGCTTTCTTCTAATACTTCTAAAGGATGAAAGATGAGAAGGAAGATAAAGTGAGTATATGAATTATGAAAGTAGTAGTAGTAGTAGTAGTAGTAGTAGTAGTAGTAGTAGTAGTAGTAGTAGTAGTAGTAGTAGTAACTCTATCTTTACCAATAGTATCGAATCACGTAATTTAAGAATGTGCATTATGGTTTTAGACACAAAATGCCTTGCAGCTTCTTGTCTAACCGCCGTATCCTCCCAATCTCTCTCTCTCTCTCTCTCTCTCTCTCTCTCTCTCTCTCTCTCTCTCTCTCTCTCTCTCTCACACACATTTTCTCCCACCCACCACCACCTTACTCCCTTTCTTTCTCTCTCTTCCTCTTTCTTTCTCTTCCTACAATAAATTTTACACATTTATCATTTTCGCGACCTGAGAAACACGTTGCCAACAGCTTACAAACGGGTCTAGCTCCTTTTATGACGCAATGTATGACAAAATGTATGACAAAATGTATGACAAAAAATAATCTGGTGTTGACAAATTTCCACGAATACATGTTCATTGCAGGAGAAATATGTTGGTCCCACGCAAGAAAATAACGCGATAAGGAAAGAAAGAAAGGAAGGGAGAGGAAAAAAAAAGGAGTGGAGAGGACATGATAAAACAAAGGAAGAAATAGAAAATGGTGTATAAGAAATAGATAAAAGAAAATCAAGGAATAGAAGGGAGGAAGGAAAAATAAAGAGCGAATGAAAAGAATAAAATAAAAGGGAGGGAGGAAGAGGAAAGAAGCAAAGAGGGAAAAAAATAACTCAGAAGAAAGAATGAAGAAAAAAAAGATAAGGGAAAGAAAGCGAGTTATTCAAGGCGGAAAGAAGGGGAAGGGAGGTAAAAAGGACGAAGAGGGGAAGAGGAAGAAGGTAAAACAAAAAAAAGAGAACGTAAGCTCAAGAAAGAAAGAGAGAAGAGAAAGAAAATGTAAAATGTGTTGTGGTGACGTAAAGCGAATTTAAGAGAGAGAGAGAGAGAGAGAGAGAGAGAGAGAGAGAGAGAGAGAGAGAGAGAGAGAGAGAGAGAGAGAGAGAGAGAGAGAGAGAGAGAGAGTAATGTTACCAGGTCATAAAAATAAGAGATAATGTAAAGCGGAGGAAATTAAGAGAGAGGAATGAGGCAAGCAGAGTAAAGAAAGTAATTACAGGGAGGAAGAAGAGAGAAAGTTTAATAAAGTAGTGACACAAGGAAAACACACAAACCAAAAGGGAGGAAAATTTATAACCGACGCACAGAAAAAAAGATAAGAATATAAAGTCACATAAATATAATAAAAAAAAAAAAAACACATTAAAGCTATCTGAAAATTAGAAAACAGCAAAAAAGTAAAAAATAAATAAAACATCAGCCACTTAACAACTATAAGAGAGAGAAAGTGAGAGAAAAAAGGAAGATAAAACAGAGATATAAAAAAAAATACAAAACAATTAGCTACACTTAACAAAAGGAGAAACAAAAAAGACTTAACACGCAAATTACACTTAAGAAAGCAAGAACCACACCACCACCACCACCACCACCACCACCACCACCATCACCACCACCATCACCACCACTAAGAGAGAGAGAGAGAGAGAGAGGTGTGGTGGAGAGAGAGGAGGGAGGAAGGGGGGTGGGAGGAGACGTTCACCTGTACACACCTCTCGTTATTTCCTCTAATTGGCCACAGGTGAACGAAGGGACAATGAGACGAGAGGAAGTAAAGGATTGTTTCTATTATCAGTTAGTCTCCTCTTCTTATCTGATGATCGAATAATACGTTTTTGTGGTCGTGCATCCGCTTGTGTGTGTGTGTATGTTTGTTTTTCTTAGTTTATATCCGTTAATACATTTTACTAAACAACCTCCCTCTCTGTCACCCTCCTTCCTCCCTTCATTCATCTCCTCTCCTTCCCTCCCTCCCTCCCTCCCTTCCTTCCTTCATCTCTCCCAGCTCTATCAATCCTAGTTCCATTTTTTCTCCTTCCTTCCATTCCCTTCCTTTATCTCACCAATACTCTCCCTTCTCTTCCCTTCCTTCCCCTTCCTATCTAGCTACAGTATTGCAACACCTCTATTCTTAACACCTGCTTCTTAATTAGGAGAATTTGTCACTATCCTCCCTGTAGTATAATTATAATGACACTTTGATTTACGTAGCGTGGTAGGGCGGATCTTCAACGTGGTGTCAGGATAAGGTAATGACAGGATCTGCTACTCTTCACTTAGTACCTGATTGTGTTTCGTGCAGGTAACAGGTAAGGATACACCTGGATATTCTCTCTCTCTTTTTCTCTCCCTCTTCCTTTCCAGCCATTCTTTCGTGTCTTTTTTTTTTTAATCACGTTTCCTGTTCTTTGTCTTTCCAGTCGTCGTATATTTTAGGTTAATACACTCTGTCACTTTCCTCCTCTACGTCCTCCTCCTCCTCCTCCTCCTCCTCCTCCTCCTCCTCCTCCTCCTCCTCCTCCTCCTCCTAATCAACTACCCATTGCCTGCGTCGTCTGTGTCTCTAAAAGGTAGCATTGCCAAGACACATCTGAAGGAAGGAAGGAAGGAAGGAAGAAAAGAAGGAAGGAAGAAAAAAAAAGGAAAGAAGGAGAGGATAGAAAGTCAATCCTATTCCCCTCGACGTCAACTCAGGATGCCTCGGGGGGGGCGGGAGGAGAGGAGGAAAGGAGGGGGGAAAAAACAAAATCTAACGAGGAAAATCAGGCCATATTAGAAGGGAAAACAAGAGCTGCCGATACGTTCCTACTTTGAAAAATACATTCACCCGACCTTTTCCACGCAGATTTAAGCGTTTATTTACCAAGAGAATTTACGAGAGAGAGAGAGAGAGAGAGAGAGAGAGAGAGAGAGAGAGAGAGAGAGAGAGAGAGAGAGAGAGAGAGAGAGAACCAAGAGGGGAAAAAAAAATTCATGTAACCCTCCACACATTTCGATGATTGGCTTCAGAGGAAAGAGAACCTGACTAGTTCTTGTTTACCTTCATCAAACACGCTACAGGAAGGAAGGAGGAGAAGGAAGGAGGAGAAGGAAGGAAGGAAGGAAGGAAGGAATGAAGGAGAAGGAAGGAAGGAAGGAAGGAAGGAGGGAAGGAGGGAAAGAGGGAAGGAAGGGAGAGATAAGAGGAAAGGAAGATGGAAGAGGTTGGACCACCCGTGGGATTCTAAGCACCTCAAAGGGATATAGAATAAGAGAGAGAGAGAGAGAGAGAGAGAGAGAGAGAGAGAGAGAGAGAGAGAGAGAGAGAGAGAGAGAGAGAGAGAGAGAGAGAGAGAGAGAGAGAGAGAAACCAACCAGCTATGCAGCCAGTCAGCAACCCAGAACAATACACTTTTAATCTACAAACTCCTCTCTTCTCTCTCTTCTCTCTCTCTCTCTCTCTCTCTCTCTCTCTCTCTCTCTCTCTCTCTCTCTCTCTCTCTCTCTCTCTCTCTCTCTCTCTCTCTCTCCACCGTGACTGTACCAAACATTCATCGTCTCTTTTATTCATTTTTATTTTCACTCGCCCATCTCTGTGTCATTTTATCTGTCAACCTATCATTCTTGTTATCCCTCACCTAACTTTATACCCCCTAAACACACACACACACACACACACACACACACACACACACACACACACACACACACACACACACACACACACACACCAACCCACCCACACACACACACACCCACACACAGATACATACACAAATTACTGAAGAGAATTCCTTGGTTCAAGTCTAACTACACACCTGGTAATTCTGTCTCGCCAGCTCACCTGTGCTTCAGCTTAGACAGGTAGACAGGTGCATGGGACAGGTAAGAAGAAGAAAATGTGACAAAAATGGGGGGTACATTACGTGACAGAGAGAGAGAGAGAGAGAGAGAGAGAGAGAGAGAGAGAGAGAGAGAGAGAGAGAGAGAGAGAGAGAGAGAGAGAGAGAGAGCATCACGTACACTTTACCACAAAACCTAGTGATTAAAACCTGTACGCGCACACACAGACACAAACACACACAGACACAAACACAAACACAGACACAGACACAAACACAAACACAGACACACACACACACACACACACACACACACACACACACACAGACACACACACACACACACACACACACACACACACGAAAAAGGACAAAACAAAATCATTAATCAACACACAATGACAAACCCAAAAACAAAAGAAACACACACACACACACACACACACACACACACACACACACACACACACACACACACACACACACACACACACACACACCCCGCATCTGTTCCCCACTAGATGAAGCCTCGAGGGTCTCACATCACCGATTATGAACCCTTTTCTGAGGCTTCATACGCACTCTGGGCTTCATTTTTCACCTGCCTCATGTCTGCCCCGAGCGAATACAACCCTGAGGTCATTCGCATCACTCCCCAAGGGCCTGAGCGGGACATGATGCGACCAGACGAGGAGCGAGGAGGGCGGGAGGCAGCGAGGCCCTTGTGTGTATATATATAACATAATAAACCCCTTAAGCGTCACCTCAGGCAGTAGGAGGAAGGACACAAAGCATGTATACTTTTACACCCAAGACATAACAGAAGAGAACAGAACCTAATCTAACGTAACATAACCAAACATAACCAAAACTTAACTTAACCTAGACATAAGACATAACATATAAGACAACCTATTCTAATCTAATCTAATATAACCTAACCTAACCTAACCTAAACCTAACCTAACCTAACCTACTATAACCTAACATAATATAACCTAGCATAGATATAAGACAACACAAGACAACCTAACCTAACCTAACCTAACCTAACCAAACCAAACCAAAAATAACCTAACATAGACATAACATAACACAGCACATAAGACAACAAAACCTAACCTAAACGAACATAACATAACATTACCTAACCAAAGACATAACACACAGCACATAAGACAACCTAACCTAACCTAACCTAACCTAACCTAATAGAAACAAACAAAACAAAAACGAAAACCTACCTAACCTAACCTAACCTTACCTTACCTTACCTCACCTTACCCAAAGCCATCCTCACCTAACCTAACCTTGCACCGGTCACTCACAAAACATCCCTCCCCGTCCATCTTCCGTCTCTGATCAAGGGAAACACACACCAAGGAGCAGTAGTTTTCCTTCCCTAAATCATATGCAAATTACACTTAAGTGGAGAAAATATTCCCAGCGGAGAAAGGAGGAAACAGCAGGATCGAGTTGCTTCCTTGTTGCACTGGGAAAAACTTCATTAGTTATCGCTGTCCCACGCCTCCCTGCCCCACGCCTCCCTGCCCCACGCCTCCCTGCCCGGCACAATTAATTAAGGTGTAGCAGCAGCGTCTATAAGGTATAACTCAACAAGGGAAGGTTCTTTTGGGAGGTAATGGCGGTGAAGACAGCTGGGGATTGTGTTGTAATTGTTGTTATTGTAGTTGTTATTATTATTAGTATTATTGTTATTATTATTATTAGTGTTATCCTTATTACCATTATTATCATTATTATTATTACTATTAACATTATCTATATTATTGCAGTTGTTTTAATTATTATTCCTGCAACGTTTATCTCCGTTTTATTAATTCGTTCTTTCTCTTATATATATTTTTTTCTCTTTTTTTTCTCTCTCTTACACTTCAAGCACCTGCAACTCTCCAAATTAATTCTTTTTATACATAAATTTACCTTTGAACTCTTAGCTAGGCCTATTACACAGGTGAGTTAGGCCGTGTGGTACCTGTAATTAACCTTTATGAGGTGTGCTTAATGAGGAAGTGTGAGTGGGCGGTGAAAGGGGCTTGTTATGATGAGAGAGAGAGAGAGAGAGAGAGAGAGAGAGAGAGAGAGAGAGAGAGAGAGAGAGAGAGAGAGAGAGAGAGAGAGAGAGAGGAATTAATGAAAGTGGTACAAGATTCATTCTCTCTCTCTCTCTCTCTCTCTCTCTCTCTCTCTCTCTCTCTCTCTCTCTCTCTCTCTCTCTCTCTCTCTCTCTCTCTCTCTCTCTCATTCTTACTAATTGCTTTAACGCATTCAGATTTTCATTCGTAAAAAACAAATTCCACCTGATAACAAGAATGAAAATAAATAAATAAATAAATAAACAAACAAATAGATGAATGAATGAATAAGATTAGGAGAGCTTAACCGATAAATACGATTGAATAAAAGATTAGTGTTGTCATAACTCTACATCATTCATTGACACAAGAATCGAATGAACTGTATCAACGTAATAGTGTTATGGGATGTCGTACACTGAATAGTTATTGTTGTACCTTCATAACTCTTTTATATTATTGACACCATTACCACAACTTAGCTTTACCATCTTACACACATATTTACAAGGAATTATAATGACATAATTCAAGGGTTTCAATAATAATAACAAAAAAATGATGATGAGTTAATGATGAAGTATGTGAGAATGTCAATATTTACACTATCACATAA
>JAPQNM010000029.1:10073762-10076262 GCA_029783475.1 Metacarcinus magister | reverse complement strand
GAGAGAGAGAGAGAGAGAGAGAGAGAGAGAGAGAGAGAGAGAGAGAGAGAGAGAGAGAGAGAGAGAGAGAGAGAGAGAGAGAGAGAGAGAGAGAGGAGAGAGAGAGAGAGAGAGAGAGAGAGAGAGAGAGAGAATATGAGTTGTTGGAAAGTCGACAAAAACTTTTTATAAGAGTGCACCCTGTGATACGACCCTCGTCTCGTTTTCTGCCGAGACCAAGCAGGAAATTAGTCTTTATGAAGTAAGAAATACGAGGCGTCAGCAGATAAAGCTCACTGCAGAGGAGGAAAAAGAAGAGGAGGAGGAGGAGGAGGAGGAGGAGGAGGAGGAGGGAGGAAAAAAAGCTAATGAAGAACGAACAAGCAAGAAACATGAGGTAGGACGAAAAATCAATTACTGGATATTTGCGAAACAAGGACGAACATGAAGGACAAAAATGTATATCATGTAAAAGGAAAAAACATGAAAAAGATAAAAAAAAAAAAAGGAAGAAATGGAAAAGGAAAGCAAGATTAAAAAAAATAACAAACATAAAAAGGAGTTGAGAGGTAAAAAATAAAAAAGTAAGAGCAGGAAAAAAAAAGAGAAAGAAAGAAAGAGATATGCCACTCCCTTCCCCTAGTGTCCCTTAGTGTGGAATCCGGTGTATACGTGCTACAGGTTAATTACACTTTACGGCACACCTGGGCATGTCATTATCATCCCCTGAGAGAGCTGAGAGAGAGGCAGGTGGTCACGTTACTAAAATTTCCGCATTGTAGCTAAAAAAACATGACCTCTAAACCCCCCCCCCCCCAAAAAAAAACATGACACCCCACAAATTACAAAAATATGACACCCCCGAAAGATACAAAAAAAGACCCCTTAGAGAAATAAAATAAAAATACTGACCCCTCATGAAAAAAGTATAGAAAATAGGACCCTCACAAAAAATACAAAAAATCAACACAAATTACTTCCCAGCGAGAAAAAGTGAATCCAGGTAATAATGAAAACGCTAATGACCAGGTAAGTACAACAGAGATTCTATACAGTAATTAAAGGTAAGATTATAACAGGCTTCACTTTGACACATTTAACTCACCACATCACATATTTTCCCTCCTCCTTCTCCTCTTTCTCCTTCTCCTCCTCCTTCTCTTTCTCCTTCTCCTCCTTAACACTAACATTTCCCCTTTTTTCCTCTCACCAGACACATCCTCACTACCCTGGCACTGGCTTTAAACCCTACTAATCCCCTCTCTCCCATCCTTCCTTCCTTCCTTCCTTCCTTCTTTCCTTCCTTCCTTCCATACCCTTCTTTAATATCCTTTAACCTACTCCACCCCATCCCTTAACTTTCCTCTCTTCCCTCCTTCACCCAATCTCCCTTCAGCCCCTTTCTCCCATACATTTCTTCCTTTCTTTCTTGTCTTGCTTAAAAAGGGAATGGAGTAGTGCCAAGTATTTCTCTTTAAAGTGAGTTAGCTTTAATCTGGTTTAGTCCGAGAATTTAGATGTCACCGAGTCTCTTAGTGTCTCCGATAAGACCTCTATTATTTTTTCTCAAGGATGGCAATCTATGGGGTGAAGGAGGATAATAGTGCCCCATTATCGACCTAATGCCCCCCAATAAAAGCAGGGAGGGTGTATTAAAAAGGGGGTTAGGGACGGCCGAACGTGTGTGTGTGTGTGTGTGTGTGTGTGTGTGTGTGTGTGTGTGTGTGTGTGTGTGTGTGGATGAAATATTAAACATGACGATTTTCGCGCCAAGAAGAAAAGAAAAGAAAAGGGGAAAAAAATTTAACTTTCCTCCCGTTTTAGTACTATTTTGGGGGTAATATTTTTCCTCCTCCTCGCCTCCCCCTTTCCCTCCCTCTTTCCCTCCCTCCCCTCCTTCCCTCTCTGTGGTTTCTTCCAGGTTATAGGGAGAAAGAGGAGAAGGAGGAGGAAGAGGAAGAGGAGGAGGAGGAAGAGGAAGAGGAGGAGGAAGAGGAGGAGGAGGAGGAGGAGGAGGAGGAGGAGGAGGAGGAGGAGGAAGAGGAGAAGGAATAGGAAGAGGTTGTAGGGAAGGCAAGACAATGTATAGAAGAGGAAGACTTTTTATAATGTTTATATAGGAAAAGCAATTTTGTCCTCATCAAAAAACTGTCACCAGAGTCTTACTTAGATAGCAGGAGGAGGAGGAGGAGGAGGAGGAGGAGGAGGAGGAGGAGGAGGAGGAGAAGGAGGAGGAAGAGGAGGAGGAGGAAGAGGAGGAGGAGAAGAAGGAGGAATAACAGGAGGAGGAAGAGGAGGTCGAGGAGGAGGAGGAAGAGGAGGAGGAGGAAGAGGAGGAGGAGGAAGAGGAGGTGGAGGAGGAGGAGGAAGAGGAGGTGGAGGAGGTGGAGGAACACATAGGAACACATAGGAAGAACAAACAACAACAGGCCTGGTGGCCCTTACGAGGCTGTTTGTGAGACTACACTATCTAATCTATAGTACAGGATACAGGATAGTAAGGGTGAAGGCTTCTCTCCCC
>JAPQNM010000029.1:10063762-10071262 GCA_029783475.1 Metacarcinus magister | reverse complement strand
GCACACAAACGCACATACATATATAAAATCAATTAATATCACTTTACCTCGATGTCCATTATCCTAGTACCAGAATATCCACGCAAACGCACGCAAACGCACGCAACACGCACGCAAAACACTCAAAAAAAGAGCAAAGGAAAACTGAACGCGACTGACGTGACCTTCCTCCTTCTAACACCTTCCGGGCACTGACAAACTTTCTAGATGCTTCTGATGACGTCACAACCCAATCTTGTACCCTATTGGCTGCATGGCATAATCACCGGCTGTTAATTGGTCAAGAGTCACGTGTCTGCGGCGTGTGTCTATGCCCTTCGCTGATTGGCTGGCTGACCGGTCACGTGATTACTGAGTGTCGGCGCTGCATCGTTACCACAACCTGAAGCTAAGTAATATTTCATAAAAGTGAATTATTTGAATAGGTTTTTATAATATTTTAGTTTCTGATTCGCACTAAAAAATGTTAAGTGGAGAGATTTTATTCTTGATTAATTCACTACGTTTATTTAAGTTTTCATTATAACAATAAACACAATAATAGCAACGATAATAATAGCAATAACAATAATAATTATATGAACAATAACAACAATGGCATTTGATGGCGGTACGACGAAGCACGTTGGACGGCATGAAATGTACGTGGCAGTGTACGGCAGGCTAGGAACACGCTCACACCTGCACACCTTGCGCCGCCTACACTCGACGGCGACGTTATTTCGCTTCCCTCCTGTAGGTGATGCCTTGGTACTCTGCTTACAAAGTACAGGACTCAGTCTGTTAAGGAGCTCATTCTCTGCTCCTTCTAAATTGACAGAAAACATTTTTCCCGTCATTTCTGAACTCATACAGTGTTACAAAAGCTCTCATCACAAGTCTATGCATCCATTGCCTGCCATGTGAACGTTGTTTTTTTTTCCTTTTAAATATAAGTTATATAAGAAGAGCAAATGATCTTGTGTGTCCATGTTGATAATCTAGAGACAACTGAAGGTACGGCACATGGTCATGTCGTGGCGTGGACGGCCGAGGCCGGGCACACCACGACGCGTTGTCCGGCATGCACGGCGTTAGGCCATGCACGGCGCACGGCGATCGACGTGTGAAAGGAGCCGGAGGGATGTATTCAGTGTGTGTGTGTGTGTGTGTGTGTGTGTGGGTGGGTGTGTGTGTGGGTGTGTGTGGGAGAAGTAGACAAAGGACGTTAATAAAAATATGATAGAGAACAAAATTCGAGGAAACGAGGAAGAGGAGAAGGCAGAGGAGGAAGGTGAGAGAAAATGGGAGAAAAATGAAAAGGGATAAGAGGGAGAGAAAAGGATGTTAGATAAAAAAAAATGGAGAGAGGAAGGAGGGAAAAGGGGGAGGGGGGAGGGAAAAGGAGGGAGGGAGGAAAGAAGGGAGGGAAAGATAGCGGGGAGGGGCGGGGCGGGGGGAGGGAAAGAGAGAGAGAGAGAGAGAGAAAAAAGGGGTAGAGAAGGATAAGAAAAGGAAAATATAATACAGAAATATTCATATACATACAAATAACACCAAAAAACGATGTTCTAATTAATACAAACATAAAACAAGAAATAAATCTGCTGAATCTGGCTACGTACTGCTTCGACTCGTTCAACCAAACCACACCCTGCCACCCCCCCAAGTCCGCTCGCCTCCATGCACCACCCACCACCACCGCTCCCAGAACCACCACCTCTGCACCCAGCCAAAGCTACCGTTCTTACCTCCGCTAATGCTGTCTCCACCTACGACGCTGGTGCTACCGCATCCTCGTGTGTCCATTTGCGTGTGTGTGCGTGTGCGTCTGTGTGTGTGTGTGTGTGTGTGTGTGTGTGTGTGTGTGTGTGTGTGTGCGTGCTTGTGTGTGTTAGGGGGGGGGGAAGAGACAGTGGACGTGAATAAAGAGATGATATAGAACAAAAATCGAGGCAGAGAACTAGGAGGAGCAAGATAAGAAGGAGGAGGAGAAGGAGAAGGAGGGATGTGGGAGGATATGGGAGGGATAAGAGAGAGGGAAAAGGATGTAAGAAAAAAAAAGGATAGAAGAAGGAGGGAAAGAGAGGGAGAGAAAGAGAGGGAGGGAAAGAGAGGGAGGGAGGGATGGAGGGAGGGAAAGAGAGGGAGGGAGGGAGGGAGGGAGGGAAAGAGAGGGAGGGAGGGAAGGAAAGAGAGAGAGGGGAAAGAAAAGGAAAATATAATAGAAAAACATCCATATACATAAAAAAAATAACTGAGATGAACAAATTAATACAAATATAAACAAAGAAATAAATTAGAAATATAACGAAGAGAATGAATTGAATTTGGCGCCAAACTATTTAAATCCCTCCCTTGTTTAGTACACCGGCTCCCCCAATGACGCTCCAGGAGTCAAGAGTCGCGTGTCTGCGGCAGCGTGTCTATACTCTTCGCTGATTGGCTGGCTGGCCGGTCACCATCGTTACCAATAAAAGTGAATGAATTGAATAGCTTTATATAATATTTTCTTCTCTGATTCTCACTAAAAATATTATGTGTAGAGATATTTTACTCGATTCATTCACTAAATTTATACGAGTTTTCATTATAACAATATTAACAATAATGATGATGAAAACCATACCAATAATAATGATAATAACAATAGCCACAATAATAACAATAATGATAATAATAATAACACCAAGACAACACCAGCAACAGTAATAAATAGCCCCGTAACACCTTCCTTGGATCGTCAGGTGTAACACAGTGTTGGTGGAAGGGAAACACTTGGACGATTCCGGTGTTGACACAAGGCAAGTAAAGCAAGGCAAGGCGACCCTACCTGGTGGCGTTAAGAGGCACACAAGTCTACTCCACAAACACCACCACACCCACAAACGACGCCACTACCACCACACACACACACACACACACACACACGAGGACAATGCGATGAGTGAGGGAAGTATGACAGGATAATATTCGATGTGTGTGTGTGTGTGTGTGTGTGTGTGTGTGTGTGTGTGTGTGTGTGTGTGTGTGTGTTTGGGAGAAGGAGACAAAAGACGTGAATAAAGAGATGATATAGAGCAAAATGCGAGACAGGGAACTAGGAGGAGCATGATAAGGAGGAGGAGGAGAAGGAGGAGGAGGAGGAGGAGGAGGAAGGAGGAGGAGGAGGAGGAGGAGCAAAAGCACCAAAGTAATATCACAAATCGTCACGGGAGGGGAGGGGGTGGGGGGAGGTCCTACGCGTCCTGCTTTAATATCCTGTGACTTCAGGTGAACATAGGACTCTCAAGAGGCTGGAAGCACCAAGAGGAGGAAGAAGAGGAGGAGGAGGAGGAGGAGGAGGTTTCACACTGGATTAAATATCATCCAAGGAGGTTAACTTCGCTCTTACATTTCACTTAATACAAGAGTTAGAAAGTTAGATTGTGTGCGTTGGTTTGTGGGGCAGAGATGATGCGGAGGGGAGGGGGGGAGGGGGGAGGCAGGTGTTAAGGCTGCGATGAGCTTAAGAGGAATTCCAGGTGTGATCAAGGTGTGCATTACGTGTGTGTGTGAGGCTGGAAGGAGGTGGAGGCAGATATGAGGAGGATAATAAAGAAAATTGTTCAGGTAATAGTCGTAGTAATAGTTGTAGTAATAGTTGTAGTAATAGTTGTAGTAGTGGTGGTGGTGGTGATCGTTGTTGTGTGTGTGTACATTGCAACTATTTACTCTTTCATGTCAAGTCAAGGTTCAGAAGCATCCACACCAACCCACCAGCCCACCCACCCACCCACCCGCCCACCCGCCCATCCGCCCACCTCCACGCCTCTGTATTATTACTACACACTACACATTTCATGCTAACTTCATGAATACAGCAAAAGGTGCACCTCACCCCTGATATAATATTACAAAACTTCATTCAAAATATATCGCCTACATCAAACTTTTTCAAATGTTTGCATGTATTATGTAAATGTCACTTCTATCTCTACGACTGTACGTTAGTGAGTTTTAGGACTACGATGCTGACACCTAGCGGCCGCTCACACAACTACATCCTCCTACCGACCGTCAACTTTAACAATATATACTAAATTTCAAGTTATAAGGATTCGCATGCATGAGTAGAATATACATTTCCACTATTTATTTTGTATATATTTCCAAGTTATTCATTTAGTTTGTGCACGAAGGTTTCATGGCAGTGTTAGGTGTCCTGTAGAATAAATGACCTTTGTAGTTATTGCATCTCTACCGCGTGACCTTCTAGTATTTCATCCATCCGTCCTTAAGTTACAGTATACATCAGTGACAAACTACAGATTTCAGACAATTATATACAAGAAAATAACCTTAATTTTCATCAGGAACACTATTTTATTATATCCAGTCTTCTATGTCCTCCAACACTCATTGCTTCCATCAAATACATATGAATTAGGACAAACTTTTCGACAGACAAATCATAACAGAGTGAAGTACTTGTAAAGATGGAAAAGTAGTGTGATTGTGAAAAGATTGAAGTGGAAATTATGAAGGTCTCTTGTCTGACAATGTTGAAGCCTTGTTAATTTTTTCAAGAGGATGAGGACAATGATGAGAAAGAGGAAGAGGAGGAGGAGGAGGAGGAGGAGAAGGACAGGTAAGAGGCGATAAGGAGGATATGAGTACAGGTGTGGTAATTAAATTGAACTCTAAAGGTTGATAATGATTTAATCTGTCTTTCAATCTACTCTCTCTCACTCTCTCTCTCTCTCTCTCTCTCTCTCTCTCTCTCTCTCTCTCTCTCTCTCTCTCTCTCTCTCTCTCTCTCTCTCTCTCTCTCTCTCTCTCTCTCCCTTGCTCCCCTTGAGACCATAACTACAATCCTGCCTCTCCCCCTCACCCTCCCCTTGGTGCCACACACGCGTCTCCTCTCTACTGTACGTAAGCTCCAACCCAATTCCCTTCCCCTATCTTCCACCGTAGAATTTTCCACCCTAGAATAAGGCTTCAGTACACACCCTTGGGAGCAAAGACTGAGAAGGATGAACTCAACGTGTCCTTTCTTCTCTCTCACTCTCTCTCTCTCTCTCTCTCTCTCTCTCTCTCTCTCTCTCTCTCTCTCTCTCTCTCTCTCTGTCTGTCTGTCTCTCTTTTCTACTAAACATTTTTATGGTCCCCGGTCCGTCCCTCTTCCATGCAAGATTTTTGTTTAAGAATTGTGGTTGATTTTAGTTAAGCGTGAGAAAGAGGGAGTGTGAGATAAGCTCAATAGCAGGAGACAGATCAAGGTTTTCACACACATATAAAGGATGAACAAAAAAACAAACATTAAAAGTCGATCCATAAAACTAAAAATAGATTTCTTGAGTTGGTGGCCTTGAAGAAGCTTAATAAATCACAAAGTAAAATATAAAAAACCCAATAAAAACTAAATATTCTTGAGTGTAGCAATAAAATAGATGAGGGAGTGAAGACAATAATTACATCTTTGCATGAGTAAGTTGGACAGAAAAACCGATGAGAATGAGAAGAATATTTTGTACATTAGAGACTACAAAAGGAAGAGGAAAAAGGATACAGAATGAAGACAGACAGTAGTTACATCTTGCATTAGTAAGTTGGATACAATAACACAGAGGATGAATAAAACATTTAGTACATTAGAGACTACTAGAAGGAGGGAGAGGAGGGAGAAGAAAGGGGATGCAATTAGTAAGTTCAGAGGAGCAATAACCATGAAAATAGAGACAAAGAAGAATAAGAAAAACATTACTTCGCTATACTGTGAGAAAAATGAAGATAATTGAAGTAGAAGAGTTACTGATGTAAATACCTTTGACTCTTTGCATAGAAGTGTTGTGTAAAATCAGCATTAGCCTTCTCGTCCTTCCTTACATAGATAAACACACACACACAGACTCGTGTATACAGCTCACATCTGGAAGGGAGAGAAAAAAAATATGGTAACGATACTCACAAACACACACACACACACAACACACACATAGTCTACATTAATATTCCAATCAAATTTTCCTTATAAACTACACATCCATTTTTTCTTCCCCCATATCAAATTAAACTCATAATTATTTTCCTCATCGCTTCCTAATGCGACCTCACATTTTCCTCCTTTTCCTACCTGGCCATCCTCTGTACCTCCACCTCTATACTATTACCACATTTCCTTCCTCCTCCCGGGCTATCATTACCGTCGAGACTGAGAGGAAAAAAAATAAAAAGCAAATAAAGAATGAACACGGTATACTAGTGAAAGGAGGAGTAGGAGGAGGAGGAGGGGGGAGGAGGAGGAGGAGGGAGAGGAGGGTTGCCTACTCACCTGGTAAACAAGCAATACCTGTTAATTATCTTGTCTAAAGGTGCAATGGGTGTGTGGTTTTTTTTTCTTTTCCTTTTTTATTCTGACCACCAATAGTGTTGTAAAGAAAAGGTTGTGGTGTGAGGCCATGGTTAGTGTGGATTAATGTGTGTGTGTGTGTGTGTGTGTGTGTGTGTGTGTGTGTGTGTGTGTGTGTGTGTGTGTGTGTGTGTGTATGTGTGTGTATGTGTGTGTGTGTGTGTGTGTGTGTGTGTGTGTGTGTGTGTGTGTGTGTGTGTGTGTGTGTGTGTTCTGTCTGGTTCATTCTTCTGAAATTAATCTCTTTGTCGCTAAATTGTGTATCTGCAAAATGAATAGCATATAACATACATTTTCTTTTTTATACAATTTACAAACAATATTCAATAGTCTATCATATGTGGATGGGCGTGGTAAGGGACGCGTGTGTGGGCGTCAGGTGAGGTTGAAAGACTAACTAACAAAGGTAAGAAGAGGAGAGAGAGAGAGAGAGAGAGAGAGAGAGAGAGAGAGAGAGAGAGAGAGAGAGAGAGAGAGAGAGAGAGAGAGAGAGAGAGAGAGAGAGAGATAAGGGGGTGGGCGGAAAATGTACTGAAATGGGCGGTGAAAACTCAGGTGAGGACCCATTCTTCCACCCAGATCTAGCTAACCTCATTATCCGCACACAGCTGGAGAACACACACACACACACACACACACACACACACACACACACACACACACACACACACACACACACTCTTCCTTACCTTCGTGGATACCTAGAGAGGGAGGGAGAGAAACAGCAGGAATAAGTATGATAAAGGAAGACTGAAATCAGGTAAAAATGTCACAAAGAATATAAGTTTCCTGCCAAGTCGTGTTCTGAGGAAATGGTGAAGG
The DNA here is from genome assembly GCA_029783475.1 of Metacarcinus magister. Lineage (NCBI taxonomy): Eukaryota > Metazoa > Arthropoda > Malacostraca > Decapoda > Cancridae > Metacarcinus > Metacarcinus magister. Next base: position 10,064,070 of record JAPQNM010000029.1, on the reverse strand, counting down.
GAGAGAGGGAAAGGGGAGGAGGGACAGAAGGAAGAGAGATGGAGGTAGGGAAAGAGAGGTGAAGGGAGGGAAGGAGAGATGGAAGGAAAAGAGGGATGGAAGGGAGATGGAGGTAGGGAAAGAGAGGTGAAGGGAGGGAAGGAGAGATGGAAGGATAGAAATGGAGATGAGGGATAGAAGGGAGGAGATAGGAAGCTGTAGGGAGATAGAACTTAGAGAGGATGGAGATTGCAAAAAGGGAGAAAAAAAAACATGGAGAGGAAGCAGAGAAAGAGATGCAGATAGGAGATTAGGAGGTATTAGAGAAT
>JAPQNM010000029.1:10036262-10058762 GCA_029783475.1 Metacarcinus magister | reverse complement strand
TGCCTGCCTGCCTCCCTGCCTGCCCTTCCCTTCCTTCCCTTCCTCTGTATCACCATCCCGTCACCTTCCCCTCACCATTACCTATACATTCTAACCACCACCTTCACCCCGCCTGTCACCATTTACTCTGCACCGCATCATTATCATCGGGTTTAAAAGGGTTTTCTCCCCCCCCCCCTTCACCTGTGGGTTGGAGGGGCTACAGAAGGGTAATTACCTGGCCCCACACCTGCTTCTTCACCGCCGTCACCACCTTAATAAAATTTCCTGGTAAATGTTAATGCCCACCACGCGTCTCTCAGTGCTGCTGTGGCTGCTCACACTGCTTCCCATTACTACTGTTACTGCTGCTGCTGCTGCTGCTGCTGCTGCTGCTGCTGCTGCTGCTGATGATGATGATGATGATGATACTGCTGCTGCTACTAATATTTTTCCTATTACTACTATTGCTTTCTTATGCCTACGGGTGAAAAAAATTAATATTATTATCATTATTATTATTATTATTGTTATTAAGGTTATTGTTATTGATGGTGGTAATGTTAAGGATAATGATAACGATAAGATTTCGTTGATAACAATAATAACAATAATCACTAATAATAATAATAATAATTGTAATAGTCTTATCATTGTTATTGCTACAATTATTTTAGTCACAATCAATAAAATTATCATTATTATCATAAGTATTGTTGTTCTTGCTGCTATCACTATGATTACCTTTAACAATACAATCAAAAACAACAACAACAACAACAATAGACAGCTACACCTGCAGCAACACTTTTCTGCAACTCTCATCATCAACACCAACAACCATTACGACAATTTATAACACATAACGTCAACAATAACAACAATAACACCACCACCACCACCACCACCACCACCACCACCACCACCACCACCACCATCACCACCACCACCACCACCTCTACCACCACCACCACCCAATACCTCACCTGTGCTCATCTACGTAACTCAGGTGAGCCAGACCACCCACGCACTACATTACCTTCCTCCCTTCCCTCCCTTTCCTTCCCTCCCTTTCCTTCCCTCCCTCCCTTCCTCCCTCCTTCCTTTGGGGTTGTCTCGGGCCTCTGCAGAAACGTAAGAGAACTGGAGTAAAGGCTGAAAGATATCACTGTGGGTGTGGAGGGAAGGAGGGGAGAAGGAGGGGAGAGGGAGGGAGAGGGAGAGAAGAGGGAGGAGAGACGGAGGGGAGAAGGGGAGAAGGGGGTAAGAGGGAGGGGAAAGGGGGGGAAGAAAGAAGGAGGAGAAGAGAAAAATATGATTAGCTTTAGAAAAATGAGGGAAATAAGAAAGCCGACGAGAAAAATTTATTGGGGTAAAAATTGCAAGGACATTATGAGGGAAAATTTTCATAGTGCTGTAAAGAGAAGTTAAGGAAGGGGAGGGAAGGGAGGGAAAGAAGGGAGGGAAGGAGGGGAGTAATGGGAGAAGAAATACAGGTGCGAGACAGGTGTGTGATAATGAGAGAGAAAAAAAGCAAGGCAAGGATAAGAAACTAGCGATGTTAGATAAATAAAAAGATAAGAGAGAAAGAGAAAAAGAAGAAAATTTCTAATAACAGCAACATCCACGTAAATAAATTCCTTATAAGTATCATAAAAAAATATATATCTAACCAAAAACTGAGCCTAAAAATAAAAATAGAGCAGCATTACCTGTCTTCTAATTAGTGAGGCTGAACCACACTCACCTGGCCAGCTGTGGAAAATAATTCAGTCGTGTCTGCTATTTAGGCCAAGAAGACGTAGTAAATAGTTAATATACTAGACCTCTTTCTTACTCTCTCTAATCTTTCTTTTACTATTTCTTTCTCTCTTTATATATGGTACGAGCTTTTTCCCTTCTACACCGTATTACCCGCAGCGAGACGCACGACGCAGCTTATTATTATAGTAATTTTTTTCATCTTCTTTCCCTTATAGTTAATCCTTGTTATGCGTTTCTCTGGCATCCTTATTATTTCCTCTGTATCCTCATTTGGTAATCTTAATGAGTCTAAACATGCTAAGTAACAAACTCTTCTTTAATTGGTCGGAGCCGCATTATTTAAGTTCTAATCATCTGTAATTACCTGGTGGAAGTTAGTAATTAGAGATGAGGTTGAAGTTTGAATAGGGGTAATTTAGGTACCGTACATCGCTCCCCACCTGCACTCTATGGGATGATCAAGAAAGGATAGAAGGTTAGGTGGTTAATTATAGAGTGTTCAATTCTATTTTCTATGTGATTGGATTCTGGAATTATGATCCTTTTTTTTCTTCTCTGAGTTGATTCTTTTCTGATTTGCTTAAGAAGGTTTTGCATTTATCATTTATTTATTAATTCATTTTACTGAGTTAATTATATTTTTTTTCTATTATGGTTTAGAAAGTTTCGCATCTATTATCTATTTACTAATTAATTTTACTGTTTCGAGGCTTCAGTTGACATCCTCTCCCAGGTATAATCATAAGTGTATTAATGATTACTAATTACATGAGTACTATAGTCATTAAACTGAACAGTCATTACCAAACAAACATAATTATAGTTTCAAGTCCTTGATTGCATTTCCTCAAACGTCTTACGACTCCATCACTTACATGTACGTAAACATACAACCAAGGCAACCATACGTACACAGATACACACACATACACAATAATACTTACATAACCAAACATGTACACACAGACATACTCGCAACACACATACACAAAGCCACGCCCATTTATCTCTCAGAAATCCAGAATGATACACACACACACACACACACACGCACACACACACACACACACACACACACACACACACACACACACACACACACACCAAAATACACATTGAATATGCAAGCAGGGATATCATGACCAATCCCTCCTCCTCCTCCTCCTCCTCCTCCTCCTCCTCCTCCTGCTCCTCCATAACACACTGGTAAATCTCTTCTTTAATCATACTAATGTACACTACAAGGTCATCAGTGAGGATCTATTAGTACTTTTGATTATCTATTCAGTGATGTATCCTCGTATTTCTAATCTGTATCTCTCTCTCTCTTTATTTTTTTACTCTTTTTTTTTGTTGTCTCATTTTCTTAATTTAGACGAATAAATAAATGAATAAATAAATAAATAAATGAATAAAATATAAACGAAGACATAAAACACGGAAATAAAACATGGAAATGAACACTGAAACTTAACATAAAAAAAATATACAGAAGTGTTGCAAATATAGACATCATACCTTTCACCCTCACACTCGCCTCCCCAACGCCCCCCCAACGCCCCCCAACGCCCCCCACCCCCATCCTCCCCCCCACGCCCCCTCGCAACACAAGACTTTTAAGAAGCAACTATTGGGAACACTTTTAAGGACACGAAACACATAATTTTAAATAAGTAAGACAGATTGTGGCGCAAGTTTCCCTCGCACGTGGCGGAGGAAATTATAAGTTTTGATGGGAATTGACTAAGTTGGGACAGTGAGGAGCCGGGAGAGAATAACAGTTAAAGTGAAAGGGTTAGGAAGGGACACACACACATACATACACACACACACACACACACACACACACACACACACACACATACACAAACATACATACATACATACTTACAGACAGACACTTATACATACACACATATACATACATATTTTCACACTCAAACACGATTCCCCGCGCACACAACACAATATATGCACATTCATCAAAATATATGCATGAGAGTGTGTGTGTGTGTGTGTGTGTGCGTGCGTGTGTGTGTGTATGTATATGTACGTACGTTTAATGAGATGCGTACAGAGAATAAAGCCGTTTTACATGAGGACACACACACACACACACACACACACACACACACACACACACACACACACACACACACACACACACACACACACACACACACACTCATACATACATACACACACGCATACATACATAAAATAGAATATAGTTGATTCTGGCTCACACATCATTAACAAATTGCGTACAATACATGAATGTGATGTAATTTGTCTATAAAGTTTGTCATGTGGTTGGATATTGGGATGTGGTGACCAAAAAAATAAATAAATAAATAAATAAATAAAAAAAAACTACTACTACTACTACTACTACTATTACTACTACGTTCAACACCACGATATATTAACAAGAACACAATCACCTGCAACACCAACAACAACAACAACAACAACAACAACAAAAACATCAATTAGCCTTCCTGTCACCATCTTTGGGTCACGTTCTCACGCCAAAACAACACACACAAAAAAAAACACAAAAAAAACAAAACCGAACGATACCATTGAAATACATTTAATACACCAACATTTATAATAATACACTTAAGGTCTATAATACACTTACAAAACAAGGGGAACATCGACTTAAGTGACATGGAAGGAGAGAGTTAGCGTAGCCTCTTCTTGCCTCTAATTTGTATAAGGAATGTGAGGGAGGTAGGTAAGGTAGACAGGTAGATAGATAAATAGGTAAATAGATAGACAGGTGAGATGGATAGACAGGTAAATAAATAGACAGGTGGATAGATAGAAAGGTGAATACATAAACATTTAGATAGATAGACAGGTGGATAGATAGACAGATAAATAGATAGACAGATAAATAGATAGACAGGTAGATAGATAGACAGGTAGATAGATAGACAGGTGAGCTTCTAGTGGTACCTTGAATGTGTGTTATTAATCCAGGTGTTTGTGCAAAGGTGAGAGAGAGAGAGAGAGAGAGAGAGAGAGAGAGAGAGAGAGAGAGAGAGAGAGAGAGAGAGAGAGAGAGAGAGAGAGAGAGAGAGAGAGAGAGAGAGATGGAGGGCAAGTAGGCAGACACATGGTTCACACAGACATATAGACAAACACACAGACACACACACACACACACACACACACACACACACACACACACACACACACACACACACAGAAGGCTGACAGCTCTACCTCTTCCTCCTCTTTACCTTTTCCTCCTCCTCCTCCTCCTCTTTACCTTTTCCTTCTCCTCCTCCTCTTTTCCTCCTCCTCCTCCTCCTCTTTCTCCTTCTCCTCCTCCTCCTCCTCCTCCTCCTCCTCCTCCTCCTCCTCCTCCTCCTCCTCCTCCTTGGGCCCACAGAGAGACGCGTGGCCATGTGTATGTTTAGGAGGACCAGAGGCTAAGGGTGAGAGGGGGGGGGGGGGGGGTAAGGGTAGGAAGGGGGGGGCGTAAGGGGGAGGAGAGAGAGGGGGCACTTGGAGGGATAAGTGGGGAGGGGGGGTGAGAGGAGGGGTACTTTAGCCTAAGGTCTAAGGTATAAGGTATAGTGGCATGGAGGAGAATTTTGAGGGGTGGGAGGAGGAAGAGGAGGAGAGAGGAGATGAGAAGAGAGGTGGATAGGTAAATGGTGAGACGAAGAAGAAGAGGAGGAGGAAGAGGAGGAGGAGGAGAAGAAGGAAGAGGAGGAGAGGGTCGTGGTTAGTAGTTCAATAACAGCTAGAAGAAATAATAACAATAATAATAATAATAATGATAATAATAATAATAATGAAAACAATATTCTTTCACAACCAAAAGCAATTTCGAGAAGTACTAAACAAACGATAAAAGAAGAGAAAAAAAAGATCATAAAAAAAGGAATGCAAAGAATAAAATAAGTCATATAATAAGAAAACCACATAACTAAATAAAACACCTGGACACACACACACACACACACACACACACACACACACACACACACACACACACACACACACACACACACACACACACACATACACCTTCCCACACCGCGTTCCCACATATAATAATCATATCTCAATCTTCATTTACACTTACCTACATATCAATAATCTTACCACGAACTCCTCCATAATATCCTCACACTTTACTCCACATTCCTATAACAATAACAATAATAACAATCACAAGATTAACAAAAAACAGGGATTAGAGAGAGACAAGCAGAACGCAAATGAATAGAAATTTAAAAATCATGAGAATAGAGAGAGGGAGGAAGAGAGAAGAAAAAAAGCTAGAGTGAAGATCGAGAGAGAAAGAGAGGTGGTGGGTAGGTTGGCAGGGCAGCAGGGAGGCAGGGAGGCAGGGAAGGTCGAGAGGAGGAGTTAGTACAGGGTGTTTTGGGGAGTCTGAGTCGCCGGAGGATGGCCCCGCGGTGTGACAACAGGTGCAGGGGTTACTTGGCCTCCGCTCATTACTGATACAAAGGGCAGACTGCCACCTCTCCCTTGGCTTCTTTGTCTCCACACATCCACTGAAGCCTCTCCTCCTCGCTGCCTCTTTCTCCCTCCATCAGCCACACTATTAACCCTCAATATGAGCCTAAAGGAAGGGGAGAAAAGGGAATTCAGATGAAGTTTATAGTGTAGTTTAACTTTAATTTTTTTGTATCTTCCTTCCTATTCTACTTTATGAGAGAGCTGAGTCACCTTTTCGTTCGTTGGGATTAAGACTTCGAGGCAAACTGTTTTTTTTTGTTTTTTTTGTACTGTCTTTTTCTCTTCTCTCTCTTTTCTCTTCGCTCTTTCTTTTCTTCTTCTTCTTCTTCTTGTGGGGTATTGACGTCAACTCGTGAGGTCCGGCGATGATTAAGTGAAAGAAAATGAAGAAGGATGAGGATCTATCAGGCAGGAAAAGGTTAAAGCAGCAGGAGTACAACATAGGATATTTACACTATCATAGCATGTATATATAGGACCCTTCCCTCCCCCCTTACCCCCCTTACCCCCTCCCCTCATGTCACGCTGAAGGAAGGATCATAGGAATATATTTTTTTTAACTGAACCTTTCAAAATCGTATCCCAGTTCAATAATATAAATAAAAGTGTGAAGTTGGAGATTCAAATAAAAAAAACAGATGGCGCGGTTTTGTGTGGTGTTTATAATGCAATCCAACGCTGCTTTAGTGACTATTCTGGACAACGTTTGAAAGCACACTAACGCAGCCACCCCGCCATTAACACATCACACGAGGCGCCATCACATACACATACACATACACACACACACACCAAAATTACACACAAACACACACACACACACACACACACACACACACACACACACACACACACACACACACACACACACACGCACACACACAAAGTACACACTCATATAACCCTACACTAAACCAATGAACACATACACACAAAAAAACAAACAAAAAATCAGAAACATTTGAAAAAAAACAAAATATTACCCGAATTCCCAAACAAAATAAAACAAAAAAATAAATAAATAAATAAATTAAAAAAAACGTGACATTTCCTACATCCACCAATAAATACAGAGTCATCCACAGTCATCCACGCGTTACGTTACCACACTACAACCACCACTTTCAAAACGATCCGTGAGGCGTAGAATCACATCTCCATTCAACTACGAAACTACGAAGCTACGAGACCTGTGATTCGCCAATACCAAATATCATGCAAGCACCTCATCTCTTCGCTCACTACACTACATTTCATTTTGTTCCCAATTTTTTTATATATCTTCGCACACGTTTGGTTCTGGGACTTAATATGCAAGTGACATTTCTGGTTGAGGCTGGATATGAGAATGTAAATTAAAATAGAGTTGAGAGCAGCCGTTGCAATTCTGATTATTAATAGGAGTAAGCCGGAGGAGGAGGAGGAGGAGGAAGAGGAGGAAGAGAAAGAAGAGATAGAGGTAAAAGAGGAAGGAACGTCTGTGTCTGGCTGGCTGGCTGGCTGGGTACAATTTTTACATTTTCTCTCTTATTTATTTGATGTAGTAAAGTAGAAACCTGTTTTTTATTTACCTGGTATTAGTAGAAAAGATGACTCCGTTCTCTAAGTCTCATTAAACACTGTTCTTTCCCCTCCTCCTATCTCCTTTGCTCTCCTAACGACTCTACCCACATGACTTTCCTCCACTATCCACTGGTACTAATAATAGGATCAATTTTATCCATAACATCCACCAAACAGCCCTTACCTATCCATCAATCCTTATAACTATCCACTAATGCCATCAGTTACCTATTCCCTATCCATCACTAACCTTACATCCATCAAACAATGCTATCAATGATACTTCTCTTATCCATCAGCCTTAACAAGCATCCTTCTATCCACCAGGTTAAGTATCTACAAGTTCCATTAACAAGCTATCTTTGTATTCCTGTATCTAAGAAAATTTAGCTTATATTGTGTGTATTAAGATAAAATATTCACTTAGTTGAAGTTATATTAAGTTCTTGTACCTCTTGCCTCTTTCTTTACCTAGTTTTTCCTTGTTTTCTTTTTGTTAATGTTAATTCCGAGAGTGATTAAGTCATTCCAGTAACAGAACTTCAACGTAAATATTCTTACGAGGACTTCTAGACGACAGCTACTAAAGTTTCATTCTAAACTCCACAGGAATTCACTTCAACTTTCTCTCTCTCTCTCTCTCTCTCTCTCTCTCTCTCTCTCTCTCTCTCTCTCTCTCTCTCTCTCTCTCTCTCTCTCTCTCTCTCTCTCTCTCTCTCTCTCTCTCTCTTTCTCGTCGTACCTCCGATCTACTCTCACCGATTCTCCCTCCTTCCCTCTCCTCATAGTCCCCTTCCTGACCTGCACTCGCTGGGGGACCTTAGCAAAAGATCATTAAATAGGTCATGAGTCATTTACGCAACACACTGCAACTTTATTACGCGATTCCAGGAAAAACATATAAATTATTTCCCAGTAACAGCCAGCGTCCAATGGGTGAAAAGGCATACATGAGGCACTAACCACAACGGCATGTAAGCCCTTATGACCCTGTGGATTAAGGGTGAGAAGGGCGTGTGTTGGTGCCTCTCTCAGCCTAGACACAAACGGGGATGTGCTTGTCTTGTCTCCTGGAACGTGACTTTAGAATCAGACGGAAAGTAGCAGTTGCTCTCGTGTGTGTGTGTGTGTGTGTGTGTGTGTGTGTGGGTGTGTGTGTGTGTGTGTGTGTGTGTGTGTGTGTGTGTGTGTGTGTGTGTGTGTGTGTGTGTTGGGTGCCCTACGGAGGTTCTGTTCACCGCTAGAGGCGCCTTGGTAGGTATTTCAGTTGCTTGGGTTCACGTGTCTTTGCATTGGTTACGAAGATGCACACAGCCTCAAGGGAAACACTAATACCACCCCCTGAGGAAACGGGAAGCACAGGGGAAGGGACGAAGGGAAAGGCGGGAAAGGGGGAGGGGACATACCACAGGGGAGTGACGTCATTAAAACTCCACCAATCAGAAGTGACATTCATACCGCTGACGTCACTAACAAGGGAGGAATGAGAGGACGCAAGGTTAAAAGAGGAGGAGGAATAGTACGCCTGCAAGCTGCTGTGTCCAAGTGTCAGCTGGAGGGAGGAGAGAAGAGAGAGAAGAGAAGAGAAGAGAGAAGAAGGGAGAGAGAGAGAGAGGAAGGGAGGGGAGAGAGTAAGGGAAGTATGTGTAGAATTCGCCTCACTTAACCTCCTCACACACTCGTATATTTATGAGGGACGATTCTATTTTACTGAAAGGGTTCGAGACCAGAGCAGGGCAGGCGAGGCGCGCGTCCCAGACCTTCAGGCAATGTTTTTACGCGCATTCCGAAAAGTAAGAGAGGCATAGCGGCATTCACTGCACCAGGAATGAACTATACATATATAACGCATGGCGGACTATTAATTAATGCGTCACAAGGAGTAATTAAATCTACCGAAAAGACTCAAAGGAGACCAGTAATTGTATGACTAGTAATGGAATTTTTTTTTATACTTCAGTTACTTGTTTGAATATGAGATCGATGACTGATTAAGTGTAATGTAACTACTCCCCCTCCCCTACACACACACACATATCACACACACACACACACACGACAGAAGAGTAGCGTACAAGAGTGAAGGTGTAAATTAAGAGAGACAGGTAACAAGAGCATATAACAGGTGAGAATATGAACAATAGAAGTGCATATACATACTAAATTCAACAGAAACAAGATAAACTAAATGCCAGGTGTCTGAAGTTGTAAGTAAATAATTCACACTACATCACAAACACTAGAACCTGAAGTATTACATTAGCTAAGTGGAAAGTGGTAGTAAGTATGGTGTAGATTAATACATATCACACTGTATATCGCATAATGGAGGAGATGTATGTGATATGGAAAGGTTTATGGGTGCCTAGTGGAGTAGTACAAGGTAAGGTACTGTACTCACGGTGTTTTAACTAGTATACAGAGAGGAGTTACGAGGGATGAAGGCAGGAGTGGTTGAGATTAACGGGGAAATGTAAGGGATAAGGATTGTGTGTCTGTATGTGTGTGTGTATATGTGTATGCATGTGTGTGAGAGAGAAAGGGGAGGATAAAAAGAATAACTAACTGGTTGAAAGTATGTACACAAGCAAAAAGAGAGGAAGAATGAGAAATGAGAGAAAATGAGAGGAGGGAAAAAATATCTAGAACACCTGAATAATTTACAAACACGTGACGAAGAAGGAGGAAGAAAAAAAACAACACGAGAACAAACAATTCATTTTCTTTATTTCCAATTAACCTATTTCCTCTTTTTCTTCCTCCTCTTCTCCATCTTCTTCCTTTTCTTCTTCTTCCTCCTCCTCCTCCATTTATTTTTCTTCTTCTTCTTCTTTCTCTTCTTCCTCTTCCTCCTTCTCTTCTTACTTGTGTTATATTTCTCCCTTTGGTCTCATTCCTGTCACTAATTATATCATCCTTCTCCTTCTATTTTATCTTTCCCTTGCGCTTTCTAAACTTTCTCCTCCTCGTCCTCTTTCTCCTCTTCTTACTCCTCCTCATCTCTTTTAAATCCTATCCCCCTCCTCCTCCTCCTCCTCCTCCTCCTCTTGTTTCGCTTTCTAAATAACACAAATAGAACAATATAGGAGGTCATTAAGTGGTAATAAGACAATCTATCGCCCATTAAGTGGCTGGAGAATCAAATCAATTAATAAACTTCAATGTAAGTCTATTTTTCTGTCCACATAAACTTCGTGTGTAAATCCACCACTAAATTAATCTCTTCTTTCCACCTTCCACCTTCCACTTCCTTCCTCCTCCTCCATCCGATCCATGTTTTTTTTTTTCTTCTATTGTACGTTTATCAGAATTTATCCGCGTTTATTGAAGGTTGTGTTTCGTTCTCTACTAGTTGTATTTCTTTTTTATCTGCGTGTTTTGCTCTTTTTCTTTCGTTAGCCATGCACCTGTACACACCTGAGCTTATTAACTTTTTTTTTTTGTCCTGTTCTTTATCACTTCTTCCCTCCTGTTATTTGATTTGAACTCTCTTTTATTTTTATTCTACATCTATAACTATCAGCTTTCACCTTGTATCCCTTCTCTTCCTCTGACTTTCCCCTTCCATCCCTTCTTTTCCCTCCACTGTCCCTTCCCCTACCAATGAAATCCTCTCCCTTTACTTCCCTCCCTTCACTTCCCTCCCTTTACCTCCCTCCCTACCCTCCCTTCCGCTACCTGCAGGCATCAATGTGCTCACAAGGCAACCACTAACAAAACAAGGTGCGTTTGCGTGCAGGCGACACAAGCAAAAAAGACTCAGGTATGATCACGGAAATGAAGAACAGGTAAAATTTTCACCTGAACACGAAGACTACACACCGATAAGATTTTTTTCTTCTTCTTTTTTGGTATTTATTCTTCTTTTTGTAATTTTTTTTTTCTTCACCCTTTCCTTGATGAACGACATGTTGTAGATAGTCACACCTTTCTGTATCACTGTGTTTGCGTTCCTACCTTCGTGTCGCGAATACGTACCGCAGGTTTTCTTTTGTTTTTTCCCTCCTCACCTTGGAAATCACACGTGTCAGCTGTGGTTATCAGACACACACACATACACACACACACACATGCAGGAACACACATACATACACACATATACACGCAAACATACATACATACATACATACACACATGCTCACACTCAAACGCACAAAAAAGTATTATAAATATTTTAACACGGATATTTTACACACACTGGAAAAAACACCGCCAAATATTCATAAAAGTTGTACAGGCATGCATACATAAATACACGTACGCCCATGCATACACACACACACACGCACACACGCACACACACACACACACACACACACACACACACACACACACACACACACACACACACACACACACAAGGCTCCATCCAAACTTTGCCTTAAAACCACGATATATAAGATGCTGAGATATTTTTTTTTCAGCTACTAAAAAAAAAGAAAAAAAAATCAACTTAATCAAGAGAATGAAGTCTTTCAACGCGATGTAAAAATGTCACGCTGGTTCTTTGTGATTAATTTTGGAACTCTCTCATTGGAATTGGTGCACCGCTTCCATAATTCAATGCAGCTGTTTTATTAATAACAACCCGGACTGAAGCGAACAAAAAAGCATCAGGATACCATTAAAGGTTCATCACACACTAGGAACACAATCGCACACCTGCACACGAGGGCACACACCTGTACACGAGGTCACACATCTGTACACGAGGCCACACACCTGTACACGAGGCCACACATCTGTACACGAGCCCCACACCTGCACGCCAAGGCCACACATCTGCACGCCTCCATCCACCTCTATACCACTTCATAATAAGCGATTTCATTTAGCTTCATTATGCAGTGTCCCGGCGCGCATAAATTCACTGGCTTAATTACGGCAATGCTGTTATACGTAAATTGCTTTATTAGAGCCGAGATGAATTTGACGTGGAAACAATAAATCTTTTCATCACATACCGTGACACGCGCGCAAGGAAGGCAGAAAATTATACTGGCGACGTAGGAAGAAAAAAAAATTATATATGTATAATAATCACAAGAAAAAGAAATCAATAGGCTATAAGGGAAGTATGAATCTTATAGAAATCTCCTTTGTATTTCATTACGATAACTACAAAATAACTTGAATCGAACTACGTGGAAGGTATATTCAATTGTTTCAAGTGACATTTGAGACATAGAATATAAGTATAGGAATTAGTAGTCTGTTGGTGTTTAGCTGAGCTTCACGGTTTCAACATCTCAAGGAATCTAATAGTGCCTCCGTCTGCAGTCTGTCAGTGCAAGGCGACCAAGGAAAGTTGCTTAATTTGAGGGTCTTAAAGACGAGGGATTACGTGAGGATGACTGGGCAGGGGGGACACACACACACACACACACACACACACACACACACACACACACACACACACACACACACACACACACACACACACACACACACACATACAGACAAAGAAAGAAAAATAAAACTTGTTTATTGTTTGGTCTGTTCACGAGGGGCTTCCATGTCATTAGGAGCGTTGTTGTTGTAGTTGTAATTGTTGTAGTTGCTGTAGTTGTAGTGGTGGTGGTGGTGGTGGTTGTGATGGTAATGGTGGTGGTGGTATGACAAAACCCCATCTCACTAACATAAGTAAATCAGAATGTAACCTAAACATACAAATGCGTTTAATTAGACCCAACAAGCACTACCAACAAGGCAAGGTACCTTATTAGGCGACAGGTGAGCCGTCCACCAGGTAGGGAGTCCACGCCACGCACTGTTTAACCTGCCGTCTGCCAAAATAACCAACAGGAGCCGAGAACACAACGTTTATCTCACTCACAATCTCGCTCCCGCACGCAACTTTATATAATTGCAGTCTCGGTGCGTGGACATGATCTGAAAATACTGACAACTCGTGCGTCGCTATTAAAAATGTCTGCGTTGCTTCTAAAAACGTCTGCGTCGCTACAAGAACTTCTGCGTTGCTACTAAGAACTTCCGCGTCAATTCCCTAAGCAGGTAGTAATTGTTAGCATATAATGAGAGAGGTGCTTGCCTTCCACCACCTCCCCCTCCACCTCCACCTCCACCACCACCAAACCCCTCCACCTCCCCCTCTACCAGCACCCTCCTTAACACCCCCTCTTCGCCGTCACTTATCCTTCATTATTACAGTCATCGTGATCGCGCCAGACGGGGGAATTGACACGCGTAAGTTAAGAATTAGCGAAGGAGTGACACGCTCTATCTGCCTTGCTAGACGTTTATTGCTCAGTTCAAGTCTTGTTTCATCCACTGAACACAGGTAATTAGACATCAGATCAATGCACCAGAATGTTAAAGAAAAGGTTGTCTTGAGAAGGTTATCAGTAATGTCATCTTATAATTAGTGTTTTTTTATAGTTCTTTCTCTCTACCTACCGAACAATTTACCTCCCCTACCTATCTGTTTATCTGTCTATCAATCTGTTTATCTGTTTATCTATCTACCATAAAGGGAAGTAACAACAGATCCCCGTCAACCCGTCTCCTCCCTCGCCTGCCGCCCTGTCCACCCCCGTCAGTTGGGTCCCGCGGCGAAACGTTTAATGGTGCATGAAAAGCCACGAGAGATACATAGCCACACGTGACCCGCTACACCACCACCACCACCACCACCACCACTGCCACCACCTCTGCTGCTGCTGCTGCATATATATTGACGCTTTCCAACGGCATGAATTCCATTTTGAAAGACGAAACATAGAAGTATTTTATTCCCTCTTTATTTTTTTAGTTTTGTTTTTTTGAGTTATTTTTCAAAGATTATAACTGGAATATTATTTGTTGTCTATGTCACCTTGGAGTATTAGTGTTATTTTGACTCCTGTATTAAGGTTCTTTTGTGTATAGTTTTTTATTATTTTTGTGTTCATCTCTCTTCTATTCGTTTTTGAAGGTCAGGTTGGGAATGGAAAGTGTTGAGGTGGAAGAAATGAAGGCTTAACTTGAGAAATACTCGTGCTTTCTTACCAAGACAGCAAAGGAATGTTGGAAATCTAGCTGTGAGTGATTCCTTCGGCGTGTGTGTGGGTGTGGGTGTGTGTGTGTGTGTGTGTGTGTGTGTGTGTGTGTGTGTGTGTGTGTGTGTGTGTGTGTGTGTGTGTGTGTGTGTGTGACATTCAAGTAAGATGCTATCCTAATTCTCTCTTGCTCCCCCTTCTCTCTCTCTCTCTCTCTCTCTCTCTCTCTCTCTCTCTCTCTCTCTCTCTCTCTCTCTCTCTCTCTCTCTCTCTCTCTCTCTCTCTCTCTTAAGGATGAATGGTTACATATGACCATAAAAATGTGAGGAAATATGAGATGAGGTGGAAATATTGATGGTAAGAGGTATAAAAGCTGGGAAAATATTGATGAAGACATGAATAGGAAAATACTTGAGAGGAAAAAAAGAAGAAAATATGAAAATCGAGAAAAAAGATGAAAAATTATTGATGAACAGACAGAAAAAGAGGAGAAAATACAAATACACACACAAAAAAAATAATAGAACTAAAGATAAAAATAAACGTTTGAATAAAAAAAAGACAAAAATAGATTGAGAAAAAAAATCTGGAAATATTGATTGAAAGAAAAATTGAAATATTGATGAAGATAAAAAGAAAAAGAAAAAAAAAGGTGTGTCAGGGGCTTCCGAATACGTAAATATGCAATTAAAACTTCCAACTCCCTTGAATTTTACAAGAAACTCCCATTAAAATTCTCAGCCCAACTTCATAAATGGATAATTAATGGGATTTCTGTTTGGGATTCATGCTGGCCAAACGCACACCATTAATCTCTATTCATTCAATCCATTAATCCTTCAATCTACCTTTCTATCTACCTATCTATCTACCTATCTATCTACCTATCTATCTACCTGTCTATCTTTCTATCTATCTACCTATCTATCTACCTATTCATCTACCTATCTATCGACCTATGGTTTTATTTATTCAAGAGTACAATTCACCCATATAATTAAAAACAAAATGCATATATGAAAAAATTATATAAATGATTTACTGTAACAAAAAAGTGATGATAAATGAAAATAGATAAAAAGAAAATACACATAAATTATATATTTTTGGGATGAGATTTTTTTTTCCAATATTTGTTATAATTATTTTTGTCCATTTTTTTCTCCCGTAACTCATAAATAAAAGAACATTTGGAAAAAAAAGTCTACATATTTTATTTTTTTCCTTTTTTTCCATGGTTCGTGGGAAGGATTTTTGTCAGGTACAATTATTCATTTATTTATTTATCTATTTTCATATTACTAATAGGTATTGAAAGCAAGGTCTCTCTCTCTCTCTCTCTCTCTCTCTCTCTCTCTCTCTCTCTCTCTCTCTCTCTCTCTCTCTCTCTCTCTCTCTCTCTCTCTCTCTCTCTCTCTCTCTCTCTCTCTCTCTCTCTCTTTTATTCAAGCGTAACCTTTCCTATTTTCTCTAAGGATTTCTAGCTACTTCCTACTCACACTTTTCTCATCCTCAGGTGAGTGAAAGAGAAGGTAAGAACACACCTGACTCATTAATTACTCACCTTTACTTCTAGACAAGAGGAACGAAATAAATAAGTAAAATGGATTGATTGGAAATGATGCTTTACCTGTCTGGGGAAAGTAGAATGAAGAGGAGGAGGAGGAGGAGGAGGAGGAGGAGGAGGAGGAGGAGGAGGAGGATAGAGGAAGGAGGAGGAGGAAGTAATCTACCTTTATCGCCTTGCACAAATTGATCTTCATTATCGCATGTCTTTAATAAGGCAAATCATCTCTGGATTAATTATAGGTTTAGCAAATCATTATTATTACGTCTCTCTCACACTCACTTAGTAGGTTATCAGATGTGATGGGGTGAGGTTTCTCTCTCTCTCTCTCTCTCTCTCTCTCTCTCTCTCTCTCTCTCTCTCTCTCTCTCTCTCTCTCTCTCTCTCTCTCTCTCTCTCTCTCATTGTGGGGCCCTAAATGTTAGCTCCAGTCATGTTTAACGCGATAGGAATATTCCCAGGAGAGAGAGAGAGAGAGAGAGAGAGAGAGAGAGAGAGAGAGAGAGAGAGAGAGAGAGAGAGAGAGAGAGAGAGAGAGAGAGAGAGAGAGAGAAAGAGAGGAAGAGGTTAATGATATGAAAGTGAGTGACAGTTTAATTAAGGGGAAGCAGAACCTTACCTATGATTCCCAACACCTGGCCTCTACGAATGTCTCCTCTCTCTCTCTCTCTCTCTCTCTCTCTCTCTCTCTCTCTCTCTCTCTCTCTCTCTCTCTCTCTCTCTCTCTCTCTCTCTCTCTCTCTCTCTCTCTCTCACACACACACACACACACACACACACACACACACACACACACACACACACACACACACACACACACACACACACACACACACTCGCTATGTTACGAGAGTAGGAACAACCCTTTTCATTTGCATGTCAGAGGGGGGGACTGCGGCAGTGTAAACCTTGGACTCACCTTTGTTCATAACACCTAAATGGGTTTGTAGCTCTTATGTAGACTTGTAATAATGTTTTCTCTTGCTCTATTTCATTATTTTTTTTTCTCTCTCTCTCTCTCTCTCTCTCTCTCTCTCCTCTCTCTCTCTCTCTCTCTCTCTCTCTCTCTCTCTCTCTCTCTCTCTCTCTCTCTCTCTCTCTCTCTCTCTCTCTCTCTCTCTCTTTCTTTTTATCTATTGTTTCATGGTTTTAAATATAGTTAAATATATTGATTCGTTATTTAATATTTCCCTAATTTTTCTTTCTTTCTGTGCAACAATCTACTTTGTGTATTGTACTTCATAAAATCAATATAGAATGCTACTAAACTTTTAAACTTAAAATACAATTACCTCTCTCTCTCTCTCTCTCTCTCTCTCTCTCTCTCTCTCTCTCTCTCTCTCTCTCTCTCTCTCTCTCTCTCTCTCTCTCAATCTATCTCTAATAGCAGTGACAGATAAACGAAAATTGTCAGAGTTAGTACCAAAAAAATGTCAATTATAGTTAATTAAGTACATTGGGATGAAACGTAATCCCATAATAACAATAATGAACAATGGTGATTACGAAGCAGCCTTTCAAGATTACTATGACAAAAAGTATGAACTAAAAAAAAAATAATAATAATAATACTAGTCTTCGTTTCTGTCTAACTAATAATAATCCTTTTAATAATGAAATGTATTTATAAAGTAAGGTGTATTTTTAGAGATCACAGGTAGGTAGGCTTAGCGCAGGTGTTAATATTACCTGAGAGACGGAGGAAGAAAAGGTTAGAGTAGAAAGGAAGAGAAGGGAGAGAAATGAGAAATGATGGAAGGGAGAGGTAAGGGAATGTAGGACAAGGAAAGGGGAATAAGGGTGAATAATCTAGAAATACTTGAGGAAAGGAGTGAAGGATGATAGGCATGAAGGAGGATGATGATGGAAGGAATAAGGAAGAGAGAAGGGGAGGAAACAGGAGATTATGAAGGAAGGCGAATTATTAATATCACATAAATAAAACTACTTACATCTCTGTACTTTTACGAACAAACTTATTCCCTTTATTAAGTTATACGCTGTTAAGAATAATACAAAAAATAAAATAAAACCACTTTATTGAAATTCATCTATCTATTTTTGTATACTAATCTTGACGTATCTTTCTCCTCGTATCCCACTTTGGACAGATCTTAACATTCCTTCATTACGTATTGCAGACTCACGCTCCCCTGACCCAGCCCTAATCTCACCTGACTTCTCGACAAACACAGATTAACCCATTCACCTGACCTGATTACCTGCATCACGGCTTACTTGTGAGAATGAGGTTACATGAACACTAAGTAAAGTTCCGGTGGGCGTGACATGCAGTGTGTGTGGTGTGTGTGTGTGTGTGTGTGTGTGTGGTGTGTGTGTGTGTGTGTGTGTGTGTGTATGTGTGTGTGAATGCTTTGTTGACAAGAGTTGCTGCAAGGTGCGTCAATAACTAATTATACCTCATTACCAAACAGTTTAAAGGGCAGGGCGTCATTCATTAATTCACGTCATGCTCAAGTTTACAAGATATACACCAGCGCCACCTGCTCTACAAAGGCAAAGATAGTTATGCAACACTTCCATCCTTTATACTGTATCCAAAAAGCTGAGGTTGTCGATCAATCACTCATTAAACAACCAGAAAATCGTGCCACAGCGCTGACCAGCCTATAAAACGTCAGCCAGTTTCAAGGTGAGTCAGCGAGTCTGTAATGCTGACAGTCAGGTAGTCAGTCAGCATGTTATTCAGTCAGGTGCCTCACGGTTCGAACACCCACCCAATCGGTTCATTGTCCAGCCGGCCACGTAGCCAAGCAGAAAGCAGAGACAGACAGCGGCACAGTCAGCAGGTTATCTTGCCAACCACACACACAAATACCACATAAGACACACAAACGATAAAGTAGACCTATAGACACAACCACATAATCACGCAATCAGCCAGAAAGCCAGTCAACCACACAACCACACGATCATCCAATCAGCCAACTACAACAGCCACATCATCAGCCACATCATCAACCACACTATCATCCAAGAGGTGCCTCTCGCCAGTTGGTAAGTGTGGTTGGGAAGCGACAGATGGTGATGTTACGTAATTACCAGCCTGTGCCTCCAGGTCATATGTGGCTGTCTCACCTGTTGTTGTGGTGCGCCGGTAGCCTCGAGGATGAAGCGGTGAGAGACGTGCCCACCTTCAGGAGACAGACAAAGGATAGGATCAGTAGCAAGCAAGGATGGATATTGTTATGCTGTTGTGAAATGCTACATATTGAAACTTGTGGAAAGGTAGATAGTAATGTATTTCAATCTCTCTCTGTGTATCTCGCTCTCTCGCGCGCTCTCTCTCTCTCTCTCTCTCTCTCTCTCTCTCTCTCTCTCTCTCTCTCTCTCTCTCTCTCTCTCTCTCTCTCTCTCTCTCTCTCTCTCTCTCTCTCTCTCTCAGGTGTGTCAATATGTAACTCCATCAGGTCATTACACACCACACAGCGTTGCTTCACACGCTCATAATCACTAATTACTTTCCATTTCCGTTGCACAACACTGAATGTTACTAAATCAAATACACTGAGTAACTTAACGTAGGTAGATGTGATTGTTATGATGATACTATTATTACTACTACTACTACTACTACTACTACTACTACTACTACTACTACTACTACTACTACTACTACTACTACTACTACTACTGCTACTATGTTGATAATGTTGGTGATTTTTTTTACAGTGTCATCAATAATATTTTTCCTTTTTTTTCTTCATCTACATCATTATCTTCATTACCTTCTTTTTCCTCCTCCTCCACCTCCTCCTCCTCCTCCTCCTCCTCCTCCTCCTCCTCCTCCTCCTCCTCTTTATTGCAAGTGCGTTATATTCTCAGTAACAAGACTCATCATCATCTTTCTCTCTATTCCCCTCTTTTATCACCAATTATGATGGTGCTCCACTCATTCTTACTATTTCTCTTCTCCTCTCTTCGTCATTATTTCACCTTATCTTTCTATTCTTGTTCTGCTTCTTCCGTCATTTTCTTCTTCCTCCTTTCACTATGTTTTATGTATTTGCTATTTCTTATTATTGTTATTGTTATTATTATTATTATTATTATTATTATTATTATTATTATTATTACATTCGTGGGAATATTTGTTTCAGTGAATAACTTATCTTATCCTAATGTATTTGTATTGGCACTTTTATCTATGATTTTCTTGTGGTTTCTTATCATTCTCTCTTTATAGCCACATCATTATCATTATTATCGTCCATTCCCTTTCACTTCTTCCTCTTCCTTTTCCTCTTCCTCCTCCTCCTTTTTGTCTAATTTTTCTTCCTCCTTTTCTTCTTTGCGACGCCATAAAGAAAATGTGATCAATAAGTAAATCTTCCTCCTCCTCCTCCTCCTCCTCCTCCTCCTCCTCCTCCTCCTCCTCCTCCTCCTCCTCCTCTTACGCTTCCTCGTTTACTTCCTTCTCTTTCTTATATATTTAGTCCTCCTCTTCTTTGTCATTCGCCTCCTCCTTCACCTCCTCCTCTTCCTAGTCTTCTTCTCCTTATGGTCTCTTCCTCTTCCTCCTCCTCCTCCTTCTCTTTCTCTTCTTTCATATCTTCCTCTTCCTTATTCATCCAGTTTTCTTTGTCATACCTTCTCTCTATTAGCCCTTTCTTCCTCCTCCTCCTCCTCCTCCTCCTCCTCCTCCTCCTCCTCCTCCTCCTCTTCCTCATCCTCCTCCTCCTCCTCTTGTACCTACACAAACACCTTTCTCAATGCCATTCCAGATTTTTTACGCTTCTCCCTATTCCTCTACTTTATTATCCTTACCCCTCGCCCTTCATTCGCTAAATTCCTCTGGACAGGCAGATAAGAGGGAGAGGAACAAGTTGTGTACAGAAGAAAAGAACAATAATAATAATAAGAAGAAGAACAACAACAACAATAATAATAATAATAATAATAATAGCAATGATGATGTCCAGAAAATAAAATTAAAATAAAATAAAAAACTAATGATGTAGAAAGGAAAGAATGAAAGAAAGATGAAATTAAATTGAATACACGAAACTAATAAGAAAAAAAATAACTAATTTCTGGTTGTAACACGTGAAGAAATATGAACAAAAACGATACAATTTACGATTTTTCATTCAGGGCAAGAGAATAATTTATGGCATAGAATAAGGAGACGTAAGAATTAGGCTTTGGAAGTGATAATTAGGCTGTGAAGGTGATTGAGCGAGGCACCTTTTGAATGATGAAAGTGATGAGGCTAACAAATGTATGTAATAATAGTTGATGTAGATTATGGAAGGTGATGAGGAGTGAACATGAGTAAATAGTGCTAGATAGGTAAGGAGTCAATATGAAAGATGGATTTGGTAGGTGAAAATGATAAAAGAAAGTGAGGGATGGGAATGTAGAGTAAATGTGAATGATGAAGATGATGGTGAATGAAAATTAAAAATATAAATGAGAAGATGAAGTTATGAATTGAAAAGTTATTAAACGTATTTGGTGGATAAAAGAGAAAAAAATAAGAAAGAATGATGAGCTATTGATAAAAATAATAAAATGAAATAAAAAAAACTTACATAAAAAAAAAACTTTAAGAGTCAATAAAGAAAATAAGAAAACAGAAACCAAAACACACACAAAAAAAAATTAAAACATAAACACCAAACAAATCTATTCGAAAAGCGATGAAAAAAAGGAAGGAAATAAAAAACAGAGCACAAGAATGAGTGAAGATGAGATAATGAGGCCAGTATGAGGCAGATATGAGGTAGGTATGAGGTAGGTATGAGGTAAGTATGGGGCAGGTATGAGGTAGAGATGAGGCAGATATGAGGCAAGTATGAGGTAGGTATGAGGCAGGTATGAGGTAGGTATGAGGCAGGTATGAGGTCGGTATGAGGCAGGTATGAGGTAGGGATGAGGTGAGGCCGACCACCCAGCCTCTCTATGCGGTTGTCTGCCCAGGGCCCCAAAGTTAGGCCTGCTGGGAACTAAATTATAGACCTACCCTGGGTTTAGGCTGGACCATATATATTTTCCTCACCGCGAATGGGCGATTTCACGGTCCATCTCAACAGATATTTTCATTAAGGTGTTTTGCCGGCTTAAAAGTACGTGTTCTTGGTCCTTATTAACTGTTTT
>JAPQNM010000029.1:10031262-10033762 GCA_029783475.1 Metacarcinus magister | reverse complement strand
ACACACACACACACACACACACACACACACACACACACACACTCATCCTCGCTTTGGTCACGTATCTTGGGTCATGAAATCGTAAAGGTGTTTGATTAGCGCTCTCTCTCTCTCTCTCTCTCTCTCTCTCTCTCTCTCTCTCTCTCTCTCTCTCTCTCTCTCTCTCTCTCTCTCTCTCTCTCTCTCTCTCTCTCTCTCTCTCTCTCTCTTGATTCGCTGATGAGGATTTTCGTGCAATATTCTCTTAGTAACATTAGTAAGTGTATCATCAATTTTTCGATTATCTGTCTGGTATTGAGAGAGAGAGAGAGAGAGAGAGAGAGAGAGAGAGAGAGAGAGAGAGAGAGAGAGAGAGAGAGAGAGAGAGAGAGAGAGAGAGAGAGAGAGAGTATTCCTTAAGACCTAGGCTACCTCACACATCACATCTTGTCTTATCATTATCCATCCTGTCTCATCTTACTCGTCACATCATTTCATCTCCTTTCACGTTTCCTTCATCTCCCTCATCTCCCTCATCTCTCTCTCTCTCTCTCTCTCTCTGCACTACTCTTCTCCTTCCTCCCTACAGGTACCTTATACACAGGTTAATTAGAGGTCATTACCCACGTAGCACCTGAGGCGACGAACAGCACCCTTGTGTATCCTAATAATAATGGTACTAATTGGGTCTTTTCCTAGGAGTTAAGTGTTAGATAGTGTTATACGTCTTGTACCTCCCGCAGGCCTTAACGCAAAGCTCTAAGTGCAAGTTGAGGCTACATGTGTTCACTTGTCTATTTAAGTGAACGTTTGTAGTATAAATTGTAAGTAAATGTTAATATAAAGTCGGTGAATTAAGGGAAATGTCGACGGTAATGAGGGATGATGAGGTGTAAGAGCAGGTGAATGAGGTAGACAAGTACAAAATATTAAAAAAAAAGAAAAAAAAGCACAGGTGAACAGAAGGTGGATTGAAAATTTATCCCAACTAATTGATTATGAAATGTTTATGTTTACTTATAACTTTGCATTACGCTTTTTATGAGTTTTGCAAAGTGTGAAGAGAAAGAGAGTAAGGATATAACTTAATACTGAACTACACTGATAGAAACACTGCAGTAAAAACATTGCAACTTGTCTAGGATTAAACAGAACATAAATAGTAACAGTAATAGTTATGATAGTAGTAGTAATAGTAGTAATAGTAGTAATGATAGTGGTAATAATAATAGTAGTAGTGATGGTAGTGTTAAAAATAGCAGTAGTAGTGATGATGATAGTGGTGACATTGATAGTACAAGTAATCCCTCTTAACAAGCAGTTCTATTGCGTCTATCTATCTTGAAAGGGACTGTAAACATACCCCCTCCCACACACACACACACACATACACACAGACACATACTCTCTCTCTCTCTCTCTCTCTCTCTCTCTCTCTCTCTCTCTCTCTCTCTCTCTCTCTCTCTCTCTCTCTCTCTCTCTCTCTACCTGGGAGCTTAATGAAGGTGAGGAGGAGGAACCCAGCTAATAACGATAAGAAGAACGTCCATTAGTCACTCTGATTGGCCAGGTAAACACGAGGACGCATCATTAATCTCAGCTCGTTGAGAATCTCGTCAATACCTGAAGAAATGTGGAAGCCAAGTACTCACCTCATTTATTTCTTCATTTTCTTGGTGTTTATCCTGGTTGTGTTATATGTGTTTCTCTGTATGTTTTTTTGTCTTCTCTCTCTCTCTCTCTCTCTCTCTCTCTCTCTCTCTCTCTCTCTCTCTCTCTCTCTCTCTCTCTCTCTCTCTCTCTCTCTCTCTCTCTCTTTTCCTCCTCCCCAAACCAAGCTCACTTTAGAATTGAAACACATACTTTTTTATTCAATCCAATTATGAATGGAGGAAGAAGCAAAAAGTGTTACAACAAGGAATCATTCATTTTATTTTATTTATTCGTTAGGGTTTAAATTTTAGTATTTATTCATTTTTTCAGAATTTCCATTTTTCTTTTTTTAGAGTGTGTGTGTGTGTGTGTGTGTGTGTGTGTGTGTGTGTGTGTGTGTGTGTGTGTGTGTGTGTGTGTGTGTGTGTGTGTGTGTGTGTGTGTGTGTGTGTGGTTTTTTTCCTTTTTTTTTTTTACCTCAAAGGGTTAACATTCATCCGTTTGTGAGGGATTTTCTTTTTTGTATGTTTGTGTATTTCATGTATAGAAAAAAAAATTACGTTATTGTTGATGTGGTTTTTTTTTTGTGTGTATATGTGTTTCTTGGTGTTAGTATCGCTATTATTACTTGGTTTTTTTTATCTAATCAATTATTTCATCTAATTCTCAAACTTTATTCCCTTGCATTAAGTCTGTTTTATTTCTTTATTTCTAATCTGTATATGTACCAAATTTACTATTATTATTATTATTATTTTCATTCAGTACGAGAGAAAAGGTAAAGATATATAAAAAATAACATTTGTACTCTCTAACGGGAATCACATCTTTCGCTCGATTGACATATGTGAAAAGAAAAAAAAAGTGA
>JAPQNM010000029.1:10018762-10028762 GCA_029783475.1 Metacarcinus magister | reverse complement strand
GAAGGAAAGAAGGAAGGAAGGATGGAAGGAAGGAAGGAAGGAAGAACAAGGGTGACAAATGATTGCACTAAATTACAAAATATTCATGAAATTATAGAAAATTATGAAGGAAGGGGGAAGGAAGTTATATGTAGAGAGGTGAAGGTAGTAAATGTAGAAATATTATACAACGAATGTAGAATTATTAAAAAAATAAATAAAATAGTGAATAGAAGACAGACAATTGTTTAAGAAGACGAGTACATGAGATGAAATTATAACAAAATTAGGTTAATGTACAGGAATTAGATACTTTGAAAGAAAAACAAATAATAATAATGCCATTGGAAAGTGAACCAAACAACAACAACAACAACATGGCGGGGTTTGGACAGGTGCACTTCCCACTATCAGGTGTGCAGATTGTCATTGTTATATTAAGATGATTATTAATTTACACTACAAATGAAGCCTCGAAACACTCTAATGAACTCAAAGTAATTATCAAATGGAAGAACATTAATTAGGAAATCGACAATAAAGAAAAAAAAGTTTACCTCACTAAACAACATAATTTTAAAATACTATAAATTAAAAAATCATTTGAAATAAAACTTGAAAAAATCCAAACTGGTCATTATTATAATCACAATAGTTCACGATAAAAAAAGAAAAATCATAAAAATAATGGAACTGACCAAAAAATAAATAAAATAATGAAACCGACCCCCACCGCCCCGTATTTGCAACACTACGACCATGACATATAACAGATGAATAAATAAACGTAAAAAAATAAACAAAAAATAAAAACAGTAAAAAAAATTTCATAACAATATCACATCAACAAATTATTATTTTTTTGTATTTATTTAATATTTTATGTATTTATCTTTTTTCTAATTGAATGCATTACCATGAAACCATCAGACAGAAAATAAGAACAATTCTTTAAAAAAATTAAAAAATAAACACAACATTATCAAATACAATGTTATAATACAGTGTTGCAATGTAATGCAATGTACCTGAGGCTGTATGTCAAGGAGAAATACTTAGAAAATCTGCAACGTAATATCATATATGTGTGCGTGTGCATGTATGTATTTATGTATGTATATGAGTGTGTGTGTGTATGCTGACTGATTCCCAACTTTACTCCATTGTGCCTGTTTCCCCTTTCTCCCTTTTTCCCCTCCCTTCCCCTTAATAAGAGCCTGAGGTGCATCCAATTAGTGATCGAGAGGGAAAAAAGCTCACCTGCATTGCACAATAGTTGATGGCGATCAGTAATGAAGGTATTATCACCTGCCTCGGTACTAGCTACGTTCAAAGCAGCTTTTTTCTATATGACTTCAATGTGAATATTGTTTATTTCACACTGCCCATTGGATGTGATTATGTCGTTTTTTTATATATGTATTTAAAGGTTTGGTTGTATCTGTAACTGGATCGTGATTAGGTGTGACTCTTCCACCTACCTGTGATTGAAGGAAGGACAGGTGTGACTCGTCTATTTACCTGATAATGGCTATGGAATGAAAGGAATGAAGGTGTACTGATAAAGGTCTTTCAATGTTCCATCAGACATAACAAAAAAACAAAGAACTATCAGACACGAGTGATAATACAGATAGTAGTAATAACAATAATAATAAAAATAATAATAAAAATAATTACACAAGCAACACAATGAAATGAAAACCAAGAAAACACATCACCAATAGCTTTTCACACTAACCTTTCCTCCTTAGTGGATAGACCTAACCCCTTCCACCCCCCCCCAGTGGAAAGACCTACCCCCCTCCACCCACCCATGGAAAGACCTACCCCCCTCCACCCCCCAATGAATAGACCTCCCCCCCTCCCCCCTCCCCCCCATGAACATAGAAGTAACACGGCTTTAATAACAACCCGAAGAGGACAATGACTATGTTTTACAACCTCACAACATAACCATTAACTCTATTGCTCGACGAACTCATTTAAAAACCCATTAATTCTATTGGAATTTCAGGTACAATAAAGTCTTTTACGGCGTCCAGTCAACTTTATAAGACGTGTGTAAGTAGTTAAAGTAAGTAAGTCGATGATAAAGTTCGTAGATGGAAGGAGGGAAGGAGGGAAGGAGGGAAGGAGGGAAGGAGGGAAGGCAGAGAAAGAGGGAAGGAGGGAGGGAAAGGTAAGTAGAACGGTGAGCTCTCAAATCTACCTCAAAATATTGATATTCAGGGTTGAGGGACATATATAATTTTTCGTAACATTTTCAATTTAACTTTGCAAAGGATTCTCAGACAAAACTTATAAGATTTTTGCACTACACGCGAGGCTGCTGTAAAAATCTCAGGAAACTGTTTGTGACCAGAACTTTTAATCTTATTGTGATTTTTCTTCCTTGTTTTTTTTATTATTTTTTTATTTGTCTGTGTGTGTGTGTGTGTGTGTGTGTGTGTGTGTGTGTGTGTGTGTGTGTGTGTGTGTGTGTGTGTGTGTGTGTGTGTGTTAACTTTCCAACTTTAGAGGAAAAATTTCGATGTCTATTTATCAATCAGTACAAAGGTAAATATGACGTTGAAATTTGGGGCAACAATTAAGTACAATGTGAAGGTAGAATGTGGTAGTATGTAGTATGAAAAAACTATCACTAATTATAATCTATTACTCTTCCTCTCTTCTACTTACTCTTTTTCCTCTTTATCCTCCTCTTTTTCCTCTTCCTCTCTTCTCTCCCTTCCTCCTCCTTCTCCAAACTCATTATTTACCTGTGAGTGTTAATCATCTGCTCCTTTCAATGCTCTCTACCTTACCTGTACTTACGTTTGTGCTATTATGAGATTTTCTACTAATTATTCCTTACGGTCTTTACCTGCCCGCGTTCGAATGGTCACCTGTGGCTCTGACCTCAACTTTGTATCAATAAAAATATAACGTAACATGATAAATACTGCGAGCAACCGACTACCTGGATGTAAAAGTATTGTTATTTACATACATAATAACCTGTTAACTTACGATTGAAAACAAAATACTACAAGAAAAAGGTTGAAATTGTACGGTCGCTGCCATGATAAATGAAGTGAAATTATAAAAATGTTCAATGAAAAATGAAGGAAAATTACTGTTCCTTTTGTGTTATTTTGCTATTCGTCCCACACAAACCCCCAAAAATATAAACAAAAATGAAAAATGTGTCTTTTTTTTCATATAAGTAGGATGATGAACACACACACACACACACACACACACACACACCCACACACACACACACACACACACACACACACACACACACACACCACACACACACACATTCTCAAGGGACCACCAACACATCAAATAAAAGTATTATGCCATTAACGTGAACTTCTACGAATTCCATGGTTGGGTGAATTGTTTTATCATTAACATTATTTTTCATGTGTGTGTATGTATATGTTGCTTAACTCTCTCTCTCTCTCTCTCTCTCTCTCTCTCTCTCTCTCTCTCTCTCTCTCTCTCTCTCTCTCTCTCTCTCTCTCTCTCTCTCTCTCTCTCTCTCTCACGGACCTTTAGTTATAATGCAAACGCCAGGAATCTATGAGCATTTTTCAAGGTCATGCTGTGTGACCTTCAAGAGCAATCAATGATGAACTTGTGAGTGTATGTATGTATGGAATTCTACGTGGTATTTCCCTTGCAACTCTTACTTCGAATATTTCTCATGCATTCTTACCCAATCCTCCTCCCCCTCTTTCTCCTCCTCCTCCTCCTCCTCCTCCTCCTCCTCCTCCTCCTCCTCCTCCTCTTCTTCCAATTTTGTCTGTCGTTTGTTACTTTCTTATTTTCCTTTATTTGAGAAAGTTAACAAAAGGACATCTTTATTATTTTGCAGATCCGTATTTTCTTCTTATTCGTTTTGTTTATGTTGTATTTTTTCCTATTGTTTTTTGTTTTATTTTTCTTCCTTCGCTGATATTATTAAAGAGAAAGTTATTACATACACACACACATACATATATACTTTTAATGTGAATACTACTATTAACATTACTACTACCACTACTACTACTACTACTATAATAATGATAACAACAACCACCACCACCACCACCACCACCACCACCACCACCACCACCACCACCACCAACAATACCACCAACAACCACAACCACAACAACGTACCCACACAGGCAAGCGTTCCTCTTAACAACAAGCCACAACCTCATTTAACATCCACAAACCCACATTAGTCTTGCCCACTCGTAAAAGAATCTGTCTACGTAACTTTCCAGACCTAAGCCTGTCTCTCCCACCCACCCAACCCACCTTCATCCCACGACCCACCACCACCCACTTCCTCCTCCTCCTCCTCCTCCTCCTCCAAAAGAGTCAGTCACTTACTTACTCTGTGTTCCATCAACAAGATTAAGCTCAATGTCTCCTGAATGTGAGTTTGCCCAGTTTCCAAGAGTCTCCCGGTATAGTGTAGGGATAAGTTTGGCGATCTCCTTGCAGTTCCAGGATTATTTGGCTTCCAGTTTCCAGGATCCAGTGAAGTCTCGTACGTCTTCCAGGGTTCTGAAAAGATGAGGAAATAGAAGGAATTAAACTCTGCGACTGTGTAAGAGAAGAGACGAGAGAGAGACGAGAGAGACGAGAGAGAGAGAGAGAGAGAGAGAGAGAGAGAGAGAGAGAGAGAGAGAGAGAGAGAGAGAGAGAGAGAGAAGAGACGAGGAAATAAATTGCTCCCTTGACTTAGAATTCCGTTACGCTTAGTTCGCACATAATACACACTCACACTCACACACACACACACACACACACACACACACACACACACACACACACACAGGGATATAAAAGAATGACACAGCAGCAGCAGCAGCAGCAGCAGTAGTATTTTCCTGCCTCCCTTAACTTAACATTTCCTTCCCCCATCTTGAAATCCCTTCATTAGTGCCTCCCTCACTATTACAAACTTCCTTCAAATTATGACACATTCACGAGTAATAAAAATGGCGTTCGTAAATAAAGTTTTCCAGTTTAATTACCTCTCTCAGCACAGGAAAAGAAGAGGAAGAGGAAGAGGAAGAGGAAGAGGAAGAGGAAAAGGAAAAGGAAGAGGAAGAGGAAGAGGAAGAGGATGAAGAAGAAGAAGATGATGAAGAAGAAGAAAAAAGAGGAGGAATAAGGAGAGAAAGAAAGAAAGTGATAAAAAAGAAAATATTACAGGAAATCATTGACAATATATTCCTCTGCCTCCATATTCAATTGTTTCCTTTTTCTTATATGTGGATTTATTTTATTCCTACTCAAAAATATTTATTACATTTCTTCTCCCTTCAAGTATTTCATATTTCTCGCGCCTGAGTTTTCATTGTATTTTTTCCTGATCTTAAAATTCCCCTGAAGCTTCCTTTTTACTAACCCATCTCTTCTTTCCTCAATTTTTTATTCTTTTTCTAACATTTTTCGGGGAAGAGAGAGTTATATTGAGTATTTAAACTATTTTTTACTGCATCTATAAATCAACTTTTATCTCATCTCAACTTATTACTTATTTTATTAAACACTAAACACACTTTTTGTTACTCTTTTCTCCTAACTGCATGCATGACAAGTACTGATTACGTGAAAATTCTGTGCAACATGAATTTTGTGTGTAGTGCGTGGAATTGGTATACACATTCTATTTTCATCTTCATACATTTTAATTAAACCATTACTTTGTATCTGTCATGAAATTGCTTTTCCCATCTAATTGAATGGGGAAGCTCGCTGACAACTCCATTATTCAACAAAACTTTACTATTTAGTCCTCGTTATTAACTCAAACTAAATATATACATAATAATACCACACAGGAAGGCAAATGGCACAATGGCTAACGTTCAACTCATTCCACTCTGGGTTCAAGTTCTATTATATTATCCTTTTCATACGTAGAGCAGAGGAGGAGGAGGAGGAGGAGGAGGAGGAGGAGGAGGAGGAGGAGGAGGAGGAGGAGGAGGAGGAGGAGGAGGAGAAGGAGGAGGAGGAGGAGGAGGAGGAGGAGGAGAAAAGGATTAGTGAAAGGAAAGTGAGAATGGAGTTCCAGGTATGAATTATTATCAAGGTGAGGAGGAGCACACCTGTTTTGTCTCATTAACGTTAAGGTGAGGAAGTGAATACCTGCCTGACTCATTACCTTTGCCTCACCTGCTGATGATGTGCAAGTCCTTTCACCTGAATGCTGCGTTACCTGCCGTCCTTTACCTGTCTCCCCAAGGACACCTGTGCAACTGGACCTACTAATTACCAGCCTAAATGACCCTTCTCTCAACTAACTAACTTCACAAGACTCATTTTCATAGGTTTTTGATAATGTGAATATTTTTAGTGTTCACCTATTTTTTCTTTTCTTTTCTGTGTACGTTCCTTTTGGTAAATAAGTGTAAAAAAAAAGTTTTCAATCCTCCACTTCCCAAATTGAAACAAGTCATAAGTTGTCTTCTTT
This sequence comes from Metacarcinus magister, assembly GCA_029783475.1. NCBI lineage: Eukaryota > Metazoa > Arthropoda > Malacostraca > Decapoda > Cancridae > Metacarcinus > Metacarcinus magister. Next base: position 10,022,308 of record JAPQNM010000029.1, on the reverse strand, counting down.
AAAGGTGAGGGAACGACATCATCAAACTTTTTCCTTCCCAAGTCTTTCATCTTTTTAATGTGCGAAGGAGGAAGAGGAGGAGGAGGAGGAGGAGGAAGAGAGAGAGAGAGTGAGAAAGAGAGAGAGATGAAAAGGCTAAGACTGATTTCTTAAGTTCAATCCACCCAAATGTGAACCTCATCTGATTGACATTCACAAGTAAACCTTGCTATCTATCTGTGTATTGTTAAGTTTTATATTTACGAAGACACGAGTGAATGAACGTAGGAGAAAAAAAATCCTTGCAATAACAAAAGCGAGAGATTGGTATCCCTGGCAGGCGTGAGATGACAAGACTCTCCCATGTCCCTTGCAAACGTTCCCTGAGATATTGTATGAAGGAGGAACCGATCAAAGGCATGACAAACGTGATATAAAAGTCACCGATGTAGCCTTTCTGACCTACTCTCTCTCTCTCACTCTCTCTCTTTTTCTTTTTTCTCTCTATTGTTTTTTATATTTCTATTCCAATTATCGAATTTATACAAACTCATATCAAGGAGTTATTTCATATTTATTTACCCACGAAAGGGTTTGCACAAGGGACAAATTTTACAGCCTCGAGACACCAATTCCAAGACAAGATTCTCTCCCATTTGCAAAAGTTTTCGGTAATTTCTTCTCTAATGACAGTTTTCCCACCTCATTATCGCACCCTGTCCTTTGTCTGCTTTACCGCCTTTTCTTTGTCTCCAACTGTTCTCCAAGTTGGTCGTTGGCACAGGTTTTTATTACGTCTATGCCTGTTACTCTTCGCTGTTTTTAATTTTTTGGTTCAGTGTCTCTTGCTTTGGATTTTTTTCTAATTTAGTCTTTTTTACACTTTTTTTTATGTTGTTCAGTGTATTTTTGTGCTACTTATTTCTATTTGTTTTTTGGTGTTTGTTTGTATATTTTGACTTATACATTTTCCTTCCTCTTATTATTCGTATTATTGACATTCTTTCTGTTTTTTCCTTTTATTCCTCTTCTCTCTTGTCTGTATCCTTCCCTTATTACTAATGTCCTGTTCATCTATTCTATTTTTATTCTTTCTTTCTGCTTTCTCTCCTCTTCTTCCTCTTCCCTTCCTCCTCTTCCTCCTCTGTTATTATCGTAATGAGTGTGAATATTCCTCAAAATATTAAATGGCATCTTTTTGCTGATAATGAGACACCATTTACTTTTTTTATCACATCGTTCAGGCCAAAAATATCCCTCCTTTTGCATCACCTTCTGCCTTTACTCCTCCTCCTCCTCCTCTTCCTCTTCCTCCTCTTCTTCCTCCTCCTCCTCCTCCTCCTCCTCCTCCTCCTCCTCCTCTTCCTCCTCCTTTTCCTCCTCCTCTCTTCGACTCTGTATCAATGCACCCTCTTCAAGAATTTTTTATTTTATTTTTTTCACAAATGGGACAGCAGTTTTCTCTCTCTCTCTCTCTCTCTCTCTCTCTTTCTCTTTTTATTCTTTGTCTCTCTTTCCCACTCACTCTCTTTTTTATTGCATTTGTTTTCTGTTATCGTCTTCGTTGTTATCTTAATTGTTATCATTATTATCATCATTATTATCATTATTATCATCATTATCACCAGCTCTTATAACAAACACTACAATCATCACCTTTTTTTCCCCCTTTCCCCTTCATCACCTTCCCTTTCTTCCCCTCAGTTTACCTTTCCCCTCTTCCCCTTTAGCGTTTCCCCTCAGATTATTATTTTATGGCTGCTGTGCATGGCTTCATCCTGCCGTCACGACCTTAGTAATGGCTTCATTGCTCTACAAGGCTGACTGTCTGGGTAATGGGTCCGTCTTAGCCCTTTCAACGCTCTCCCGGTTTCCCGCCCCGGCAGTGATTACGAGGCTGTAGAGGTAGCCTTCAAAATACCTTGTAACTTTGATGTGTGTTCAGTCTGGTAATAACGTGTTGTGTTTGTTTATTGAAGTGTAATTGTGTTGTTTTTATTTTATTTTTTTATCTCTCTTCCAGCTGTGTGTTCAAATTTCTGGTTAATTGTATAGCAAAGGATATTATTTTTTTTTTACTCGTTAAATGTGGGTGTTTTAAGCACCTTCCCAGCTATCCAGGAGGAAGGTTTTAACACGTAGAGGTGCAATTTGATGTTACTGGTGTTTAAAGAGAAAATATTACTGTTATTATTATTATTATTATTATTATTATTATTATTATTATTATTATTACTATTATTATTATTATTATTATTATTATTATTATTATTATATTCAACTTGGCATTTTAGGTAAACATGAAATATAATAAGCATAAAAAGAAAGTAATTTAAAAAAAAATAAGTATCATGATTAAAAACATAAAAAAAACACATAAAAAAAGCCTTTCACTTATGCTTTCTCCTTTGAGCAAATAAAAAAAAAATAATAATAATAATCACGTAATAATGATCATAAAAAAAAAATTATAAAAATGACGAAATTGAAAGCAAAATGACTAAGTATAAGTATAACGAGTCTAATAAAGTTGCATTGATATCATTTTACACATTTGAATTACTGTTATTTTCACTAAAGTTTGAAAGTGTGTTGAGGCGGAGGGAACACTGGCAACAGAAGCGTATTTTTCGACGAAATTGCCAGACACAGACACGACAAGGAACACAAGTTTTGAGCAAGACTGTCTGTATACAAGTGTCCGTGTGCGTGCGGGTGTGTGTGTGTGTGTGTGTGTGTGTGTGTGTGTGTGTGTGTGTGTGTGTGTGTGTGTGTGTGTGTGTGTGTGTGTGTGTGTGTGACAGGAAAACACACTTATATCAATCAACTCTTAACAAAAAACCCACCATTATCACGTATATATTTTCCTTCCTATCAATCCTACTTTCCTTATTATTCTCCTATGAAATTTTAAGGGTATCTATTTTTGTTCCTATTTTCCACAACTACACCCATTGATGTAAAATAAAACCACACAAATAAAATAAAACCAAGGTGGATAAATAAAGCAGAGGATGCATAAAACAAGTGGAGGGATAGAAAAAAAACATACAAGCCAAAGACAGATAGAAATACAAAAGAGAGAGTGAGAGATAGAAGAAAAATGACAACCAAAGAAAAGTCAAACAAGAACAAGACGAGGAAGGAGTGAAGAAAAGACTGAAGGATAAAAAGTATGAAGTAGAAAATAAGAAAAGAAAGATCAAAATAAAGAATTAAATGTTAAACTATAATGGTCTTTTCTAGTTTGATTTGTTTATTTGTTTTCATACTTAAACACACACACACACACCCACACCCACACCCACACACACACACACACACACACACACACACACATACACACACACACACACACAATGACTTTCTGATCTAAAATTCCTGCATAGCATTTCCATTATGTACAAGCTAATGTAGATAAAAAAATAAAGATTAATGAAAACATCTCTCTCTTTCTCTCTTTCTCTCTCTCTCTCTCTCTCTCTCTCTCTCTCTCTCTCTCTCTCTCTCTCTCTCTCTCTCTCTCTCTCTCTCTTTCTCTCGATATGAAGACCATTAACGCTTTAC
>JAPQNM010000029.1:10008762-10013762 GCA_029783475.1 Metacarcinus magister | reverse complement strand
GAAGCCTCACCTGTGTCACCCTCACCAATAACAGAGCAATTATTCTTTTTATAAATGTTTAATGCAAGGAAATGAGGAGAGGAAGAAGGAGGCGGAGGAGGAGGAAAAGGAGGAGTAGTAGTAGTAGTAGTAGTAGTAGTAGTAGTAGTAGTAGTAGTAGTAGTAGTAGTAGTAGTAGTAGTAGTAGTAGTAGTGGTACCAACAAACACAAACAAACACATGATTTACTCTCAAAAGTATCAAGACAACAACCATAAACAACTAAAAAAAAAACCACACACACACACACACACACACACACACACACACACACACACCACCATGAAAACACTTGAAGGACCTATATGAGCTCCTGTACTGTACCAGAAGCAGCATTGTGTTTATGGAGGAAGACAGACAGACAAACAGATAGACAAACAGACAAACAAACAGACAAACAGACATACAGATAGACAGACAGGCAGACAGAAGGAAGGAAACATGAGTGTTATTATAGTTACCTGGAAAAGAGAGAGAGAGAGAGAGAGAGAGAGAGAGAGAGAGAGAGAGAGAGAGAGAGAGAGAGAGAGAGAGAGAGAGAGAGAGAGAGAGAGAGAGAGAGAGAGAGAAGAGAGAGAGAGAGAGAGAGAGAGAGAGAGAGAGAGAGAGAGAGAGAGAGAGAGAGAGAGAGAGAGAGAGAGAGAGAGAGAGAGAGAGAGAGAGAGAGAGAGAGAAGAGAGAGATACGACTGCGCAAAAGAGAAGAGGGAAGTTAAAGGGAAACGAGGAAGAAACGAAAATAAAAAAAAAAAAAGCAAACAAGAATAGAGATAAAAATAAATAAACAAAAATAAATAAAACAGTCATTGATAAAAAGAAAAATAGGCAACGACGAAGAAAATTTCACAAACTTATTAAAATAGAAAAAAATAAAATATGTGAGTAAGGAAAACATTAATAGAACCAGAATGAACTAACAAACCAGATAATATTTCGAACTAGAAAATAATAATAAATAAAAGATATATGAAGAGGCATGAAAATACTGGCTGTGGAGGAGAGAAAACAACTGATACACGAGACGAGCTGCAGGAAAAAGGAAAAAAGGAAAAAGGAAAAGGGAAACCACTGAAAATATTTGTATATATATGGGTAGAGAGAAATAGAGAACATGGTAACAGAGAGAAACTAAAGGTAAAAGAGAGAGAGAGAAAAAAAGTAGGAGAGAGAGAGTGAGAGATATGAGGAAGAGGAAGAGGAAGAGGAAGAGGAGGAGGAAGAGGAAGAGGAGGAGGAAGAGGAAAAAGAAGAAAAAGAAGAAAGTGATCATTAGGAAAAAAGATAATTTGAGGGTTATTGAAATGGTTTTGAAAGTGAGAGAGAGAGAGAGAAGAAAAAAAAAAGATAGCGAGAGAAAAATAAGCCACTGACAAAAATAGTGACAGAGAAAGAAAGAAAGAAAGAAAGAAAGAAAGAAAGAAAGTAAAGAAAAGAAGAAGAAACAAGACACACGAATTTCTTATACCAGTAAAATCAATACAAGGATAAAAATATAGAATATGAAAAATAAAAAGATATTCTCTCTCTCTCTCTCTCTCTCTCTCTCTCTCTCTCTCTCTCTCTCTCTCTCTCTCTCTCTCTCTCTCTCTCTCTCTCTCTCTCTCTCTCTCTTTCGGCCTTACTTATCTTGGAATTAACACGACAAATAAAAAATAAATGTTCTCCCACTGGTTGAGAAATTATATCAACTGCCTTTCCTACCTTTATTGATTGATTTCTTTACCGTTGGGATGAAAGAAGAGGAGGAGGAGTACAAAGGAGTACAAAGGAAGAACAGACAGCAACAGTCCTACATGATCTAACGAGGCTGTCCGTTTAGCTACACTACTACTATACTATTTACTTGATAGAGACAAAAGGACAGCAAAGTGGAAGGCTCCTCCCCACCCACCCATCACTGGAGGAGGAAGAAGAAAAGGAAGAGAAGGAGGAATAGGAGGAGTTATTTCTGAGCAAAATTGAAAAAAAAACGAAGTAATTTGGCAAGGTTTACAAGAACAGGGAAGCAATATTCTTAATAAGTTTTGATATGAACAATTATATCACGAGCAATTACACCCATTTTAGGTAATTATCTGTGAAATGCTCTCACAACACCAACACACACACACACACACACACACACACACACACACACACACACACACACACACACACACACACACACACACACCTATTCGCTGCCGATCTCACAAATATTTCACGCATCGAAAAGGAAGGTGTAGACAGAATTTTTATCGGTAATTACTCATTGTGTGTACGAAGTTGTGTGGCGAAGCGGATGTCCCCGTGAATATCAAGCGGCGGAGTACGAACAGTAGTGAAAAAAGTATGACATTGAAATTAATATTGTAACAGAGGCAGTCTTGTCACCGAACTGAAGGTCATATAACTCCAGATGAAATAATGATAATTAACTTGAGTCTCCTTCTTTTCCTTATCTCCTTCATTTTATTCTATTTTATTCTTCATCCTTTTTCTCCTCCTCCTCCTCCTCCTCCTGTTTTTATTATTATTTCGCCTCATTCTCGTGTTATAATAAAAAAAAATGTTAAGACTGAGTCATACTTCAATGTCGTTCATCAATGGTCAGTTTTGGGATCCATTCAAATAATAATCTAAATATATATTGATGACATTTAAACATATATCACATGTACAATAACAAACTTTACTGTCTTAACCTAAACAATTGAAATAAGATGACTACGAAAGTTCAACTCTTGATCATACAAAGTAATTTAAATACTTAAGTGTATCGATCCAAAAAGAAATAGTGCTGGTAAAGTTCAAATCAGCAAAAGGCCATTCTATCCACCTTGAAAATTATAAACATGAGCCAATGAATAATGTTGAACTCACAAACGTCAATTAATCTTGTTATCTATCTATATAATTATGTATACACCTGTCTTATATTCCAAGGCATTTACTGTTCAGGAAGACATTACTCTCCCGTACACCTCTCTTTCTGTGTCATGTCCTTCCGTAAGAATGCATACAGTATAAGAGCTTCCCAGACCCCTCAATCCATCTCTTTCAGCCGCTTTCTACGAGCTACAAGTACAATTTCCTTGACCACATTATACATATAAGGAACACACTAACCTTCAACGTGATAAACTTAAGAACAATTGAAACTTTTAAAAGACTGTCGCGATGCATATTTCAAATCCAATCCTGGTTGGTTTTAATACATTTGGTTTCACATAAATACGTTTTTCTTTTGTTTTCCTGAAGCTTTATTGTTTGTTATCAAGTTATGTCATTGGTCGCTAATATAACAACTCAGATTCCGTTTCTTTATATATAGAGAAAGAGTAGGATGGGTGCACGAGGGAGGAAGGGGACAGAGGAGGGGAGAAAGGAGGGAAAAGGAAGAACAATAAAGGAGGGGTGAGCAGAATCTTCACCTCCTCTAAAAACAATGTAACTACTTGGCTCCTTTGATGCCTTTTCAGTGTTGCCAATGTCCCGAACGACCTCTCCCAGTGTTACCAGATTTATCAGTAGCTTCTCCCCTCCTTCTTCTCTTCCTTCCTCTCACTTCCTCCTCCAACTCATCCTCTTCCTCTCTGAGTCCTTGAATACTATATAAGAAAAGATTAATTTCCGTACGAAAAACATTATGTAGGTTTTACTCGAGACGGTAACATAAGAAAAAAAATACAATAATGTAATTTTTTTTTCTTCCAGGCAAGACATTTGTTTTATTTCCTTCCAGTTTCATTTCCAGGACAAATTAAATAAAAAAAAGAAGAAAAAAAAAACCTGGAATCACTCAAGTCTCCCCTGAAATAATGAGTGATCAGGTAATATTCTCACCTGCAGGGAAGGTATGATTGCCTCATTCCTCAACCTCCTCCACGCTCACCTGCATCCTCTTCCTCCTCCTCTTCCTCCTCCTCTTCCTTATCTCCACCTCCATGCACCTACCCCCCCCTCCCTCCTCCCTCACCCTCCACTCTCCTCTCTATTGTGTTGAGCGCGTCCTCTTACGGCAAAGAAGAATCCTCTCACCCTCTTCCTCTTCCTCTTCCTCTTCCTCCTCCTCCTCCTCCTCGTGCTCTGCCCCTCCTCACGTCGATAGGAGGTGGAGTAGAGGAGGGTAAGGGGGGGGGAATGGGGGGTAAGGGGGGTAAGGGTTCGAATGCTCTCAGATCCTTTCAAAAACGCTCACGGAACTGCTCCAGGGCGTTTATGAGCTCATTTAATCGCGATCAGATCCTTTTTATTCGGTTCCCCGGGCACTTTTCGCAGCTCGTAGGCATCACTGGTTTCTTTTAAGGTGCTCGTCATGCCCTGTGTGGCACTCTCCTCCTCAAACTTGGCACCCTCTAGTAGATGCCTTTTTTTTTGTTTGTTTTGTTTGTTTGTGTGGGGTGTGAATTTTTTTTTTTTTTATATTAGTTTATTATTTAGCTTTTTTTTGTAGGGTGAATTTTTGGTATTTATTATATTATGTTCGTTCGTTATTTAGTTAAAAATAAAACACAAACAACAAAAGTGAGTGAAAAAGAATGCAAGAAATAAATAGAAATTCTTATCTCAGAAGCAACACGATTTAATTTATTTTTTGTAGTGCAGGTGCAAGACGACCCAAATTCTACTTCTATTGTACTCTTATTTCACTTCTACTGTATCTATTTTTATGTTATTTCCATTATGTATGTATCGTGTATTTATGTATATTGTGTTAGGTATATATATCCCACCAAGTCTTTTAATTAAAATAGTTACACCTAAAGAATGTAACTTTAAGCCTTTATTGTACTTAATGTTTAAATAAAAAATATATATATATACAAATGGCTTTACGATAACAAAGGAAGTGGTGGTGGTGGTGGTGGTGGTTGCAGGTGTGATGAGTCCTTAGATGAAAAGGAAATGTAAATGATAGTAGAAAATGTTAAATGAAATAGAATAAGAATAAGAATATATGAAAAAATGAAAAAATAGATA
>JAPQNM010000029.1:10001262-10003762 GCA_029783475.1 Metacarcinus magister | reverse complement strand
GTTCTGGCACGTTATATAAAAATAAAAGTACATGCATTATTTATTTATGTATATACAACAAGAGAGATTCCACAATATTTTCCACTCCGTGAGTATAAAGTTTATCTATTCTGAAATCCATTTCTCGCTCGGTTTTATCGGGAAGCATTATTTTATGGAGAAAAATACACATATTTGTATTCTTCGCCCAAGGGAAGTTTCCCATTGTGGTCTTGGAACTGAATTTCCCTCAGATATTTCACGTTGAGAATAACCTTCCTCTCTGCCCCTTGCCACTTCCCGCCCTGTCCCTGCCCCGCCCCACCCCCACCAAACCCGCCCCAGGCCACCCTTTACAGCGAACCAGAGCCCCATAATCACGGTCACCCATAAATCAGGGTCGTGGAACATGGCACATGAATCACGGCCGTCCAGAGCATGAGTAACACACGTCTAAGCTCGGCATTCGTCAAACTCATAAATACTGGACTTACAACCTACAAATAAGAGTTACATACCTATCTTAAGAGGAAATGCGGACACGTGATAAATTCAAACTTAATGTGTGATGACTACGAAGTGTTGAGATGGACGAAAAGTAGGAAGAGGAGGAGGAGGAGTAGCTAGAGGTTCCTGATCATAATAACTTCAGAGGAATCTCCACTATACCTTCTAGTAATATTAGATTACCCACATTAACCCACATTACCCATAACTACCCGTCAAGAGGATTATGATAAGTGGCGTTAGTTTTGCTACAGGTAATAATAAATCTAACACCTGTCCTCTGTAATGTACAAGTTAAAAGGGAGCAAATGGTCTCAATCCAATTACTCTCCTGATTACCGTGTCATCGTTCCAAGGGGCGAAAAGTTACGTCAGATTTGATGATTATAAAAATGTTGTTCACTCACACAGCATAGCCATCTGTTTCACTTTCCCCAAAAATTACTTGCATTACTGAATTACTTACAAGTCTTATGATTGATATGAAAGCAGGCAGGAATTGAATGAAATCACTATAACTATCTTATCTATCTTTTTTTTCTCTCACTCTCCATAAAGTTTTAAATTATCCACCTGTTGGCTTTGTATCAGCCTTGTGTTGTATCTGACATGAGGTTACACGTGACCTCCCCCTCCCTCCCCTTTTACAGGTGTTAAGACCCAAGGCTGTACCTATGAATAACACCTGTCATACGGATTAAATGTAAATATAGAAATAAATGAAAAATGTATATAAAAAAAATCATATGTTTGTTCTTCCTGATGTAAATAGAAAACTAAAATAGCAACTAAGTAATATAAATAAATGAAAAATGTTAAAGACGCTTATACATATTCTTCCTGGTGTAAAATATAAGGTAGACTGGAAAATATCTACCTATCTACCTATCTATCTATCTATCTATCTATCTATCTATCTATCTGGCTTTCTTTACCTATCTATCTTTCTTTCCCATCTAAACCTTTCCACTTCAAAACTTCTACCTTCCCCTTCGTTCGCTAGTACTCAAACGGTTTGCTTTAAAGATTCGATGCCATGACCATACCGTCACCCTACTCTTTCTCTTCCACCTCCTTCTTTTACCTCCTCCTCCTCCTCCTCCTCTTGCTCCTCCATACTTTATTTCTTTGTTTGCTTTCCCTAATTACATTATTCTCCATCACACCATTTCCTTTGTATTTTCCTCTCCTATATCCTCCTCTCTTTCATACTTTTTTTTTTTATCCTCTTCTTCTTCCGCCTTTTTCCTCCTTCATTACCTGCAGTACTTTCTCACTTTCCTTATTCTCATTTATCTATCACATCTTCCTACTTTATTCGTTCTATATCTTTATTCATTATATTTCCCCCTTATTTCCTCTTGTCACACATCCACACCCGGTCTGTTCCTCCCTTTTTACCTCCTCTTTAACTTTCCTCCTTCCCTCACACTTTCCTTCATCAGACACAGAGTTGAAATAAGATTCTTAGAAAATACGTGAGTGGAAATTTGAAATCCAAACCTATATAAAAGAGTATTAAAGTAAAGGTAGCAATTGACTGACTCTATATTAATGGGTTTTAATTCCTTAATCGTCGATACGTCAAACTTATTAACACATGGATAGAAGTAGAAGGCAAAGTTTGGTGTTTGAGTTGAAATTTTGTGTTTTCTTTTTATAACTTGAGGGAAAATAAATACAAGGAAATTAATGAAGGATTTGAACTGTTTTGTTTCATTATTTTGAATTTTTCCCAAACATGTGATATTTTCTTTTTCAATTGTAAGTACGACGGTCTGTGTTTGGAGATGAATATATACTACATCAACTGTTCACACACACCCACGTAAGCACACAACACACACACACACCCACACACACACACACACACACACACACACACACACACACACACACACACACACACACACACACACACACACACACACACATTAAAATATAAATAAAAGTAGCACATATCAAACATAAACGTTGTAATTATTAAAAAGAAGAATGATTATGAACGAACAGA
>JAPQNM010000029.1:9991262-9996262 GCA_029783475.1 Metacarcinus magister | reverse complement strand
TGCCTCAGGGTTATATCCTTAGGCACACTATCTTAAATCATATTAATACCACAGTTTCTCATATGACTCAAGGTTATAAAATAAACCTCGATTATATGACTGAAATCCTACAAATAAGGAAGCTGTTCAACTTTGTGATACCTAGAGCGTCTAGGCTGATACTGATCTACCGCGTCAGGGTGGACTCCCGAGGCCTTGAAGTCAACGCTGCAGACCAGACAAGTTGACGTACTCTTTACACCGGGTGACTCCTCGTGTTGTCTGTGTTGTGTTTCTGGTTTAATCACCACCAACGTACAAGTCCTGACAGACCCGAACCTTGGTGTGGCAAGAAAGCCCTAAAAGGAACCTTCATTTACATATCCGCAACATTTTGAACACAAGTAGTAGTCTAGACGCATTCGAATTACCGGGAACTGAACCTTACAAAGACAATCAGCAAAGGAAACTAAAACTAACAGAAAAAAATGTATAAAGTTGAACGCTTTTCTGGTGTGTTGGCGTGTAAGCCCCTGGCGTGTCACTCAGCCCAGGTGTACATAAGGCTGCAGCAGCATATTGTCAGGCTGCCGCAGTTACCTGTCTCATGTAAAATCTAAAGTACTTTTCCTGGATGAGTGCTGGAGCGATGGATAAATATATTATAAGGTGGGCGACATCCCTGCTGTAACCCACCACAGACCCTCCATTCCCCTGGCATGTACTGTAAATATCCAGCGACATTTCACGACCTCCAGTTCTTGTCTCCCATTCCACCTTGCGTTGGTGAGCGATTCTCGTGCCTTGCGTTATTCATCCCCATGTCCATCACGACCGCGGTGGGCCATCCGGTGCAGCGGTGCGTGATCCGTCCTCTACCTGCTTCTCGACACTGACATTTACCAGACGTAAGTAAAACACAAGAGTAACTCCCTTCCTTCCCACTCACTGTGGTCCCTCACGTCACTTCTGTCTCTGGAGTACACGTGACAACTCCATCAACTATAAAATGCATCCACATGGGTATACAGCGTCGATTTTTACGCCGAATACGGAAAATAAAAGATTTTCATAGAAATAATATAGTTTGCTTCCCGTGCATGACTGATCAGGGCTGAATAACACAGTGTTGTCACATCTCATAGTTTAGCACCTTTGATTGGTGGTAGGTATTCTGGTGTTTCTACTGTCTGTGAGGCGCCTGAATACCATGCATGAGGCAGGAAGGTCAGAAAGAACACACACGCAAGGAAGAGTGTTCGGCTCAGGGGCACAAGGGTCACTGAGTTTGCTCCTCATTCATTCCATGCAGCTAACACGTGCAGGAGACAGCGATGGCTCGTCATACTAGTATTATTCCTCAAGTTTTAAAGCACCGAGGAACTGATCTAAAGGTGGAGCCAGGCGAGGGAAGGATCTAGGTTCGAGCCCCTAACAGGACACTCAAAGGTACACAACTCATTACGAATTGACCTTAATCACTACCATTTAACAAGTGTAGTTTGTTTGACCTTCACTTTTCTGTCACTACGCTACGAATGTTCCTAAGACACACACAAAAAAAAAGTAAAGGATATACATAGAACACTATAATGATACATAAATATACACGTTGTAAAAACAGGATATAAATCAACAGGAACAAATACTATACGACTGTTGATTACATGCTGCACAGGTGACAAGGTGGTGGAATGAGGATAGTCCTTTCCTGATCAGGTAAAAACAGGTGTATTGAGTGTGATGGATGTTGGTGAGTGACTCTGTTGCACTAATTAACTCAAGCCCCAAAGTAAAGAAAATGTTCATATTTATCCTCCCAAAATATTAATACTCTACCTCACTCTCTCTCTTTGCGTGGAATTCAGCGAGACCCTAATGCAGTGGACGGAAAATTAATTATAATACTATCAATCCTGGTGATGATTAATATAATGCGGCGGAACATTTACCTAGAACACTAAATAATACTGATAATGATAGTGGTGATGAAGATGAAAATGATAATAACAGTGATGATAGAAAAATAATAATAATAATAATAATAATAATTAAGAAACATGAGAAAAAATAAGAAAATAAACAAAATTGTGTCAAGTGGTGGTGGTGGTGGTGTTAGAGGAATTGTTATTAATTGTTATATAAACGACATACAATCTTCCTCTCTTTCTTTCTTCCTATCAAAACACGATAGAGTAACTTTTCTTTACTCTCTCTCTCTCTCTCTCTCTCTCTCTCTCTCTCTCTCTCTCTCTCTCTCTCTCTCTCTCTCTCTCTCTCTCTCTCTCTCTCTCAGTAGGGCCAGACAACGACAAATGAACCTTCTGCCATTAACGAGTACAACTAATGACCCCACGTTCGATTCCATTTAGAAGGGAACACACCGCGGCACCATGTATAAACGAACGCACACACGCACACACACACGCACCTCCAAGCACACACACACACCCACACACACACATACATACATACACATGGATACAGTGGACAAACTAAAGTAAATAGTTCAAATTCATAATCTTATTCATAGTTCTTGCTTCTTCTTATTAAATTAAAAGAAAAAAAATATTCGCTCTTAAGTTATCATAATTCATGGCACTGAGCGAAACTTTTAGGTAGGGTGTCATCTTTTTTTTTTTTTGGAAAGGGAAGAATGGGAAGATGAGGTGAGAGAAAATAAAATAAAATAAAGGAATAAGGGAGTGAGTACGAAATGAAGGTAAGTAAACAAATCGATAAGAAGAAAAAAAGACACGACCTTATATAAGAAAAAAATCTAATAAAAAAAACCTAACTTTCAGGTGATTTAATTAGGTACAGGTAAGTTAAGGATAAGATAGAACAGGTAAGGCAATATAAACAATACATACATACATACAAACAAACAAACATACATACATACATACATACTAGCAGCTTCATTTCCTTAATAGTCTCATTAGAATGTTTCGGAGCTTCAATTGCTTCGGTTGTAAGTCTCATGAACCTTAGCATGAAAAGCAAACCAGTATGTGAACCGGTTATAGGCTGGACAACTTAAGGAAGATTGTTCGTGATTGCAGGCCTTTCTAGAGCTATAATTACCCCTCGTTATCCCCCTAAACTACCTCTCTTCTTCCCCTCCTCCTCCTCCTTCTCCTTCTTCTCCTTCTCCTCCTCCTCTTCTTCCTTCCTCTGTGATGATTGTATGGTGCTCAGAAGCTTCATGTTTTGCTTCACTTTAGAGGTTCGAAGTTTTGGTCTTGCTAGGTGTGTGTGTGTGTGTGTGTGTGTGTGTGTGTGTGTGTGTGTGTGTGTGTGTGTGTGTGTGTGTGTGTGTGTGTGTGTGTTATAAAGTTTATGTATGTACGAATTCTATGATTATGTGTGAGATGTATGTTTATCTTTGTGTATACGTGTGTGTGCGTGTATGTGTGTGTGTGTGTGTGTGTGTGTGTGTGTGTGTGTGTGTGTGTGTGTGTGTGTGTGTGTGCGTGTGTGAGTGAACAATTTTTTTTACCTATCATTCTTTCTTTCTATCTTTCTTTCTTTTTTTCTTCACTGTACACAAGTCTGCATGTAACTAACTAACTGACTAACTGACTGTGTGCCAATAAATTGTTGTTCACTTGTGTCTATCCATGTATGACCTCCATATAACCACGAATTTGTACGGAAAACTAACTTCAATAATATAAAAAAAATGTACACAAGCAAATAAAATCAGTAAAAAAAATGAAGATGAAATTAATGAAAAAAAATAAACAAAATGAAGATTAAGTAAGAATTTAAGTGAAAAGAGAAATGGATAAATGAGTTTCACATACTTAACATCTTCCTTCATTCTGCTTCTGTAACAATCTAAACTTTAAATTGAGTGAAGAATTGAGTTCACAACCCAATGTCTAGTCTAGTGGAGGGTAGAAGGAGGGAGTTGTGTGTGTAGGCGAGGAGGAGGAAGAGGAGGAGGAGGAGAAAGAAGAGGAGGAGGAGGAGGAGGAAGAGGAGTAAGAAGAAGAGTCCTTTCATGTGGTAAAGAGGAACACATCGTCTCTTTCTTTATATAATTACACAGTACTCATATTTATTTAACATTTTTTCGTAAAGCTGTGAGATTATTTTTAGTCTTTGTTCAGATGGTTTACCTAACTGTCTGTGCATGTCTAATCTGCTCTCTCTATCTCTCGCTTTATCTCACTATCTCTCATTATCCCTTTCTCTAACATAAAGAAAAGAGAAAAAAACACACCAAAGAGGAAAGCTACTAAAAAAATAAAAGAAAGAAAAAAAAAGAGAGTTCTGCCAAGCGAGCGAGACAGAGGACACACGCAAATACTCCATTCCGGTGTGTCAGGAAAAAGATGCCGCATATAACCTGAAAATAACGCGGAAAATCCCTTATTTCCAACCTCATATGAACCCCGATCCTACATCTACTCGTGGCCTTGGGATCAGATCTTCCTCCCTCGTGTGATAGAGGATCCAGTCGCTTATCGGATCCCACATTTAGTAGCTACATAGGATCGCCACCAGGGCCTCTGTTGCTGTATTCATATGGAAAAGAAGATCTGTGAAGGGTTTCGAGACGTGTTACCGAGTGAAGCAGGTGATGTGGAAGGGATCTGAACCCAATACCACTTGGCTTATAGGGTTGAGGTGAGCTAGCGTGCAACTCCCTTATGGGGATCGAATCTTTCACGAGTAGCCAGGAAGATCAAGGTGAAAAAGAATGAAAGTTATGAGATGAAGGACAAAGGAACAGTACGGAAATTATACGATGAAAAACAAAGGAAAATGTGGAAAATATTTGAAGGAAGGAAAGATAGAAGGGAAAGTGAAGTGAAATTGTATCATATTGTATCAAAGAAAAAAGTTATAAATCAATTAAGCATGGAAATGAAGGAAAATAACTTAAATAAAGATATATGAAAACCAAGTTGAGTTCATAAATAAAACAAACAGTAACAAGAGAGATGAAAGAAACATGTTATTCACTCCGTTACCTCAGTCAAACATAAGCTTACATACGCTTGCAAATA
>JAPQNM010000029.1:9958762-9981262 GCA_029783475.1 Metacarcinus magister | reverse complement strand
TGCTGCAATCATATTTCCAATATCTCTAATAGCTTTCGGGAAAATGAGGAGGAAAGTCATGTTTTTATATAAATATTAAGTTTCATTTTACTGCGTAATTATTAGTCATAAAACAAATATTCATAATTACAGTTGTACAGTTTAATTAGGTGTATCAGATGCTGCAATGATATTTCCAATATTTCTAATAGCTTTCGGGAAAATGAGGAGGAAAGTCATGTTTTTATATAAATATTAAGTTTCATTTTACTGCGTAATTATTAGTCATAGAACAAATATTCATAATTTCAGTTTTACAGTTTAATTAGGTCTATCAGATGCTGCAATGATATTTCCAATATCTCTAATAACTTTCGAGAAAATGAGGGGGAAATTCATGTTTTTATATAAATATTAAGTTTCATTTTACTGCGTAATTATTAGTCATAGAACAAATATTAATAATGACATTTGTAGAGTTTAATTAGGTCTATCAGATACTGCAATGATATTTCCAATATCTCTAATAGCTTTCGAGAAAATGAGGAGGAAAGTCATGTTTTTAAATAAATATTAAGTTTCATTTTAGTGCGTAATTATTAGTCATAGAACAAATATTCATAATATCAGTTGTACAGTTTAGTTAGGTCTATCAGATGCTGCAATTATATTTCAAATATCTCTAATAGCTTTCAAGAAAATGACGAGGAAATTCATGTTATTATATAAAAATACGGTTTTATTTTACTGCGTTATTATTAGTCATAGAACAAATATTCATAATATCAGTTGTACAGTTGAAATAGGTGTATCAGATGATGCAATGATATTTCCAATATCTCTAATAGCTTTCGAGAAAACGAGGAAGAAAGTAATTTTAAATAAAGTAAAATTCAGTATTTATTAGTACTGGTGAAAATATTCATAATGACAGTATTAGATTTTAATTAGGTCTATCAGATTCTGCAATGATATTTCCAATATCTCTAATAGCTTTCGAGAAAATAAGGAGGAAAATCATGTTTTTATATAAATATTAAGTTTCATTTTACTGCGTAATTATTAGTCATACAACAAATATTCATAATGAGTGTTGTACAGTTTAATTAGGTGTATCAGATGCTGCAATGATATTTCCAATATCTCTAATAGCTTTCGATAAAATGAAGAGGAAAGTCATGTTTTTATATAAATATTAAGTTTCATTTTACTGCGTAATTATTAGTCATAGAACAAATATTCATAATTTCATTTTTACAGTTTAATTAGGTGTATCAGATACTGCAATGATATTTCAAATATCTCTAATAGCTTTCGATAAAATGAAGAGGAAAGTCATGTTTTTATATAAATATTAAGTTTCATTTTACTGCGTAATTATTAGTCATAGAACAAATATTCATAATATCAAATGTACAGTTTAATTAGGTGTATCAGATGCTGCAATGATATTTCCAATATCTCTAATAGCTTTCGAGAAAATGAGGAGGAAAGTCATGTTTTTAAATAAATATTAAGTTTAATTTTACTGCGTAATTGTTAGTCATAGAACAAATATTCATAATGACAGTTGTACAGTTTAATTAGGTGTATCAGATGCTGCAATGATATTTCCAATATCTTTAATAGCTTTCGGGAAAATAAGGAGGAAAGTCATGTTTTTATATAAATATAGTTTCATTTTACTGCGTAATTATTAGTCATAAAACAAATATTCTTAATGACAGTTGTACAGTTTAATTGGGTGTATCAGATGCCTGAATGATATTTCCAATATCTCTAATAGCTTTCGGGAAAATGAGGAGGAAAGTCATGTTTTTATATAAATATTAAGTTTCATTTTACTGCGTAATTATTAGTCATAGAACAAATATTCATAATTTCAGTTTTATAGTTTAATTAGGTATATCAGATGCTGCAATGATATTTCCAATATCTCTAATAACTTTCGAGAAAATGAGGAGGAAATTCATGTTTTTATATAAATATTAAGTTTCATTTTACTGCGTAAATATTAGTCATAGAACAAATATTAATAATGACAGTTGTAGAGTTTAATTAGGTCTATCAGATTCTGCAATGATATTTCCAATATCTCTAATAGCTTTCGAGGAAATGAGAAGAAAAGTTATATTTTTAAATAAATATTAAGTGTAATTTTACTGCGTAATTGTTAGTCATAGAACAAATATGCATAATGACAGTTGTACAGTTTAACTTGGTGCATCAGATGCTGTAATGATATTTCCAATATCTCTAATAGCTTTCGAGAAAATGAAGAGGAAAGTCATGTTTTTAAATAAATATTAAGTTTAATTTTACTGCGTAATTGTTAGTCATAGAACAAATATTCAAAATGACAGTTGTACAGTTTAATTTGGTGTATCAGATGCTGCAATGATATTTCCAATATCTCTAATAGCTTTCGAGAAAATGAGGAGGAAATTCATGTTTTTAAATATATATTAAGTTTCATTTTACTGCGTAATTATTAGTCATAGAAAAAATATTCATAATATCAGTTGTACAGTTTAATTAGGTGTATCAGCTGCTGCAATGATATTTCCAATATCTCTAATAGCTCTCGAGAAAATGAGGAGGAAAGTCATGTTTTTAAATAAATATTAAGTTTCATTTTACTGCGTAATTATTAGTCATAGAACAAATATTCATAATATCAGTTGTACAGTTTAGTTAGGTCTATCAGATGCTGCAATTATATTTTCAATATCTCTAATAGCTTTCAAGAAAATGACGAGGAAATTCATGTTATTATATAAAAATACGGTTTTATTTTACTGCGTTATTATTAGTCATAGAACAAATATTCATAATATCAGTTGTACAGTTGAAATAGGTGTATCAGATGATGCAATGATATTTCCAATATCTCTAATAGCTTTCGAGAAAACGAGGAAGAAAGTAATTTTAAAAAAAGTAAAATTCAGTATTTATTAGTACTAGTGAAAATATTCATATTGACAGTAGTAAATTTTAATTAGGTCTATCAGATGCTGCAATGATATTTCCAATATCTCTAATAGCTTTCGGGAAAATGAGGAGGAAAATCATGTTTTTATATAAATATTAAGTTTCATTTTACTGCGTAATTATTAGTCATAGAACAAATATTCATAATATCAAATGTACAGTTTAATTAGGTGTATCAGATGCTGCAATGATATTTCCAATATCTTTAATAGCTTTCTAGAAAATGAGGAGGAAAGTCATGTTTATATATAAACATTAAGTTTCATTTTACTGCGTAATTATTAGTCATAGAACAAATATTCATAATGACAGTTGTACAGTTTAATTAGGTGTATCAGATGCTGCAATGATATTTCCAATATATCTAATAGCTTTCGGGAAAATGAGGAGGAAACTCATGTTTTTTTATAAATATTAAGTTTCATTTTACTGCGTAATTATTAGTCATAAAACAAATATTCATAATGACAGTTGTACAGTTTAATTAGGTGTATCAGATGCCTCAATGATATTTCCAATATCTCTAATAGCTTTCGGGAAAATGAGGAGGAAAGTCATGTTTTTATATAAATATTAAGTTTCATTTTACTGCGTAATTATTAGTCATAAAACAAATATTCAAAATGACAGTTGTACAGTTTAATTAGGTGTATCAGATGCTGCAATGATATTTCCAATATTTCTAATAGCTTTCGGGAAAATGAGGAGGAAAGTCATGTTTTTATATAAATATTAAGTTTCATTTTACTGCATTATTATTAGTCATAGAACAAATATTCATAATTTCAATTTTACAGTTTAATTAGTTTTATCAGATGCTGCAATGATATTTCCAATATCTCTAATAGCTTTCGAGAAAATGAGGAGGAAATTCATGTTTTTATATAAATATTAAGTTTCATTTTACTGCGTAATTATTAGTCATAGAACAAATATTCATAATTTCAGTTTTACAGTTTAATTATGTCTATCAGATACTGCAATGATATTTCCAATATCTCTAAAAGCTTTCGAGGAAATGAGGAGAAAAGTTATATTTTTATATAAATATTAAGTTTAATTTTACTGCGTAATTGTTAGTCATAGAACAAATATGCATAATGACAGTTGTACAGTTTAATTTGGTGCATCAGATGCTGTAATGATATTTCCAATATCTCTAATTACTTTCGAGGAAATGAAGAGGAAAGTCATGTTTTTATATAAATATTAAGTTTAATTTTACTGCGTAATTATTAAACATAGAACAAATATTCATAATGACAGTTGTACAGTTTAATTTGGTGTATCAGATGCTGCAATGATATTTCCAATATCTCTAATAGCTTTCGGGAAAATGAGGAGGAAATTCATGTTTTTAAATATATATTAAGTTTCATTTTACTGCGTAATTATTAGTCATAGAAAAAATATTCATAATATCAGTTGTACAGTTTAATTAGGTGTATCAGCTGCTGCAATGATATTTCCAATATCTCTAATAGCTTTCGAGAAAATGAGGAGGAAAGTCATGTTTTTAAATAAATATTAAGTTTCATTTTACTGCGTAATTATTAGTCATAGAACAAATATTCATAATATCAGTTTTACAGTTTAGTTAGGTCTATCAGATGGTGCAATTATATTTCCAATATCTCTAATAGCTTTCAAGAAAATGACGAGGAAATTCATGTTATTATATAAAAATATGGTTTTATTTTACTGCGTTATTATTGGTCATAGAACAAATATTCATAATATCAGTTGTACAGTTGAATTAGGTGTATCAGATGATGGAATGATATTTCCAATATCTCTAATAGCTTTCGAGAAAACGAGGAAGAAAGTAATTTTAAATAAAGTAAAATTTAGTATTTATTAGTACTAGTTAAAATATTCATAATGACAGTAGTACATTTTAATTACGTCTATCAGATGCTGCAATGATATTTCCAATATCTCTAATAGCTTTCGAGAAAATGAGGAGGAAAATCATGTTTTTATATAAATATTAAGTTTCATTTTACTGCGTAATTATTAGTCATAAAACAAATATTCAAAATGACAGTTGTACAGTTTAATTAGGTGTATCAGATGCTGCAATGATATTTCCAATATTTCTAATAGCTTTCGGGAAAATGAGGAGGAAGGTCATGTTTTTATATAAATATAAGGTTTCATTTTACTGCGTTATTATTAGTCATAGAACAAATATTCATAATATCAGTTGTACAGTTTAATTAGGTGTATCAGATGCTGCAATGATATTTCCAATATCTTTAATAGCTTTCGAGAAAATGAGGAGGAAATTCATGTTTTTAAATAAATATTAAGTTTCATTTTACTGCGTAATTATTAGTCATAGAACAAATATTCATAATGACAGTTGTACAGTTTAATTAGATATATCAGATGCTGCATTGATATTTCCAATATTTCTAATAGCTTTCGAGAAAATGAGGAGGAAAGCCATGTTTTTATATAAATATAAAGTTTCATTTTACTGCGTAATTATTAGTCATAGAACAAATATTCATAATATCAGTTGTACAGTTAAATTAGGTCTATTAGATACTGCAATGATATTTCCAATATCTTTAATAGCTTTCGAGAAAATGAGGAGGAAATTCATGTTTTTATATAAATGTTAAGTTTCATTTTACTGCGTAATTATTAGTCATAGAACAAATATTAATAATGACAGTTATACAGTTTAATTAGGTGTATCAGATGCTGCAATGATATTTCCAATATCTCTAATAGCTTTCGAGGAAATGAGGAGAAAAGTTATGTTTATATAAAAATATTAAGTTTCATTTTACTGAGTAATTATTAGTCATAGAACAAATATTCATAATGACAGTTGTACAGTTTAATTAGGTGTATCAGATGCTGTAATGATATTTCCAATATCTCTAATAGCTTTCGGGAAAATTAGGAGGAAAGTCATGTTTTTATATAAATATAAAGTTTAAATTTACTGCGTAATTATTAGTCATATAACAAATATTAATAATTTCAGTTTTACAGTTTAATTAGGTCTATCAGATGCTGCAGTGATATTTCCAATATCTCTAATAGCTTTCGAGAAAATGAGGAGGAAAGTCATGTTTTTAAATAAATATTAAGTTTAATTTTACTGCGTAATTGTTAGTCATAGAACAAATATTCATAATGACAGTTGTACAGTTTAATTAGGTGTATCAGATGCTGCAATGATATTTCCAATATCTCTAATAGCTTTCGGGAAAATGAGGAGGAAATTCATGTTTTTAAATAAATATTAAGTTTCATTTTATTGCGTAATTATTAGTCATAGAAAAAATATTCATAAAATCAGTTGTACAGTTTAATTAGGTGTATCAGCTGTTGCAATGATATTTCTAATATCTCTAATAGCTTTCGAGAAAATGATGAGGAAATTCATGTTTTTAAATAAATATTAAGTTTCATTTTACTGCGTAATTATTAGTCATAGAACAAATATTCATAATATCAGTTGTACAGTTTAATTAGGTCTATCAGATGCTGCAATTATATTTCCAATATCTCTAATAGCTTTCGAGAAAATGACGAGGAAAATCATTTTTTTATATAAAAATACGGTTTTATTTAACTGCGTAATTATTAGTCATAGAACAAATATTCATAATATCAGTTGTACAGTTGAATTAGGTGTATCAGATGATGCAATGATATTTTCAATATCTCTAATAGCTTTCGAGAAAACGAGGAAGAAAATAATTTTTAAAAAAGTAAAATTCAATATTTATTAGTACTAGTGAAAATGTTCATAATGACAGTAGTAGATTTTAATCAGGTCTATCAGATGCTGCAATGATATTTCCAATATCTCTAATAGCTTTCGAAAAAATGAGGAGGAATGTCATGTTTTTATATAAATATATAGTTTCATTTTACTGCGTAATTATTAATCATAGAACAAATATTCATAATGTCAAATTTACAGTTTAATTAGGTCTATCAGATGCTGCAGTGATATTTCCAATATCTCTAATAGCTTTCGAGAAAATGAGGAGGAAAATCATGTTTTTATATAAATATTAATTTTCATTTTACTGCGTAATTATTAGTCGTAGAACAAATATTCATAATGAGAGTTGTACAGTTTAATTAGGTGTATCAGAACCTGCAATGATATTTCCAATATCTCTAATAGCTTTCGAGAAAATGAGGAGGAAAATCATGTTTTTATATAAATATTAAGTTACATTTTACTGCGTAATTATTACCCATAGAACAAATATTCATAATATCAGTTATACAGTTTAATTAGGTGTATCAGATGCTGCAATGATATTTCCAGTATTTCTAATAGCTTTCGAGAAAATGAGGAGGAAAGTCATGTTTTTAAATAAATATTAAGTTTAATTTTACTGCGTAATTATTAGTCATAGAACAAATATTCATAATATCAGTTGTACAGTTAAATTAGGTTTATCAGATACTGCAATGATATTTCCAATATCTCTCATAGCTTTCGGGAAAATGAGGAGGAATGTCATGTTTATATATAAATATTAAGTTTCATTTTACTGCGTAATTATTAGTCATAAAACAAATATTCATAATGACAGTTGTACAGTTTAATTAGGTGTATCAGATGCTGCAATGATATTTCCAATATTTCCAATATTTTCAATATCCAATATCTAATGCTAGCTAGAAGAGCCCGTCGCTGACGGCCGACGGAGCGACGGTTATATATTGCTGCCGACGGTGTTGCCAAACCGCAGTTATCGTACCGTAAAATTATCTATTGAATATCACATAAATACTCATAAGAACGGTAATTCTGATACATAAAACAATAGAAATTTGTAAATAATGATAAAAGTTGTTACACTGGCCTATACTTATTGTCATCATACGTTTGGTATATGCATGGGAATGATATAAAGATCTTGGCACAGACGTCGTGCTGCAAACACAGGAGAGGGAGACGCTGCTGGCACATACGGTGTGCCGCAAGAACATCTCATTACTTCTATGCAATCTAATCTCTAAAAATAATGAGAAAATACCTTAACTAAAAAAGAAGAAAAAAAAAGGAATAAAGTAAATACAAGTTAACATGACATATATGAATGACGGAAAAAAATAGAAAAAAAAATAATAATAATTTGTAGAGATTAAATAAAACTTCAAATAGATAAAAAATCAGGTAGAAGTGTCAGAATCTAGAACAGGTAAGTTAATGAGCTTTACATAAAACAGGTAAAACAGGTAATATTAAAAATGGTGAAAGATTATTTTTCCTTCCTCTTTGTCTCAGGTGAGTAGAAAAAAGTCATTAAGAGCAAGTTAATAAAATATCTAATGAACTGAAGTTATTAGTAATTGTAAAAAAAATAATTCTGATATGTCAAAAGTGTAAGTCATATTCTGCTACATTACTGTTAAGTCTATTTTCTGATATTTAATGTGAATTGTGTTGCAAGAGAGAGAGAGAGAGAGAGAGAGAGAGAGAGAGAGAGAGAGAGAGAGAGAGAGAGAGAGAGAGAGAGAGAGAGAGAGAGAGAGAGAGAGAGAGAGAGAGAGAGAGAGAGAGATAATAAAACCGACCGTAGTGCATCCAATAACAAGAGTTTTTATTTCTCTCTTTAAAATTGAGAATGGGTGTCATTTGGAGGGAGCATGACCTAACTAGATATCCAGTGGCTGACGTGCTGTATTTAACCATTATCTGTATGTAACTGATGTCAGAGTGGAGAGTGGAGAGTGGTAAAAAAAAAAAAAAGCAGCTCTCTCTCTCTTTTTTCTGTAAATTTCTCTCCCATGCATAACAAAAACAGGTAAATAAATGGTAAATAAAACATGATAAATACTTACAAAAAAACAAACACGATTACACACACACACACACACATACACACACATACACACACACACACACACACACACACACACACACACACACACAGAGAGGAGGAGGAAGACAAGCATCTCAACAGGTGGGTCTTTTCAAGCAAGTAATGAGGGACAGGTAAGAGCCACTCCACCAGACATGCTTAAGGCTTGACAATTACACAAGTGAGTCCATCCACACAACAGGTAAGTCACAGGTGAAAGAAAACGGAATTAGGTAAAAAAAAAAGAAGTTAAATTCAACAAAAGACAAAATCAGTAAACATTCGTCAAAAAGAATGAAATAAAAGATGAATAAAGATGAAAGAGATAAGAGAGATAAATAATAAACGTGGGAATGACGGATGAGCAAAGTTAATCTAATGGGAAAAGAAAGTGAAGAAATGGTATAAAGATTGATAAAGGGAGGGAGAGTAAAGGAGGGAGAGAGGGAGGGAAAGATAGGAAAAAAGTCAAGGAGGGAGGAAGGGAGGAAAGGGGGAAGGGAGGGAGTAAGAGAAAATGCAAGAAGAAAGGCATAGTCAAGAGAAATGGGAGGAAAAAAAGACACGAGGGTGGAAATACAAAGGGATGGAGAAAATAAATAAAGAGAGGGAATTGAAGGGAAGCGGGAAAAAAAGGGAGGAAAAAAAGGGGGAAAAAAGTATGAATTATGGAGGAATTGCAGAATGAACAAGAGAATAGAGGAAAGGAAAATGAATTCAAATGGAAAATCACAACTTATGAATGAAAAAAAAAGATAAATGAGAGAAAGAGAAAGAAATATTAGAATAAATAAAAGAGAGTAGATTTATCCTTTATATATAGAATCAAAGAACAAAACTGAAAGAGAATAAATATGGAAAAAGTAAATTGATAAAGAAAATGTGTGCTTATCCCACAAGGAGGAGGAGGAGGAGGAGGTGGAGGAGGAGGAGGAGGAGGAGGAGGAGGAGGAGGAGGAGGAGGAGGAGGAGGAGGAGGAGGAAGTGGAGGAAATAGAAGATAATAAAACAGAAAAAACTAACTAAGAAAAAAAGGATGAAAATGAGGAAGAAGACGAGGACACAAGAGAAAAACAAGTAAGCAGGAAAAGAAATAAAAGGAAGAGGAAGGAAATGAGAAGGAAAAGAATAAAAGAAAAACGGTAGAAAGATGTAATACAAACAATTGATCAACCAAAAACAACCAAAACAAACTCGAAATTCGCAACCAAAAAAAATAATAATAAAAATATAATCTTCCTCCACAACGGGAATACATTACAAACACACATGACAACATATTATTACACACACAAAACACAAAAACTTAACAAAAACTGCAAGCATTTTTCCTTAACTTACATCAATGAAATTATGTATAAAACGTAGATGATTATAAAAAAAATATCATAGCTCACATTCAATACAAAAAACTAAAAAAAAACTGCATATTTGATACTCTTTCAATGAATCAAAGAGAGTGAGAAAAATATAATAGTTTCAGGTTCTATACACACTATGGAATATAACCGATCTATTAGTAGTGCATCAGCTGCCATTAAATGACCTAAAATAGAATGGGATGTTGATAATTATTTGATACGATACTATATTATTTACACCTATTATGAAAGCGATGCATTTCATTTACACCTGACCCCAAAAACAGAATTGCATAATGGACGTGTGTGTGTGTGTGTGTGTGTGTGTGTGTGTGTGTGTGTGTGTGTGTGTGTGTGTGTGTGTGTGTGTGTGTGTGTGTGTGTGTGTGTATCTGTCCTTCCTTCCCCTACCTCTACAATCACATACTTCCACATAAAACTCAACTAAAAACACGTTCACCTGTAATCAACTTTCTCCTCTTTCACCAAACAGATAATAAAAATAAACACAAATAAAACACCAAATAAAACATAACTAGCAAGACATTATACCATAAACTCCCTTAATCAAAACGAAAGAGACAGATACTTAAACATAACGAAAAAATAAGCAACCAATGACTGACACCCAAACTCACACACACACATACACACTTACACACACATATATACCTACATAAAAAGAGGATAACAATGAACAAGAGTAATGTATCCCGGAGTTCTCCCTTCATCACTTGCATCCTGATCACAACTCGCTCACCCGCTTAATAAACTGATTCTGGCAACTATAAATTACCAGCAGCATCCATCACACTTGAAAGATAAACTACTACGGCAGATAATTTACAGTCACAAGGGAGGGAGAAAATAGAGAGAAAGAGAGAAAGAGAGAGAGAGAGAGAGAGAGAGAGAGAGAGAGAGAGAGAGAGAGAGAGAGAGAGAGTAATATATGTTGATAAGTGACATGTACACAGATGATAGAACATTAAAAAGACAGTGAAAATTAATGAGCAATGGAAATGATGATGGAAGAAAATGTAAGACAGTGGTAGTGTGTTTGCTTGTGTGTTTGTGTGTGTGTGTGTGTGTGTGTGTGTGTGTGTGTGTGTGTGTGTGTGTGTGTGTGTGTGTGTGTGTGTGTGTGTCTATCAGGAGATTTAAAAAGATTCAAATGTCTCTCACAGGTGTCAAAGGCTCACCTCAGAAACCTCAGAAATGGTCTCCCTCGCAGCCAGCCTCTACCTACCTACCTTTGCTATACACACACCTGTCCTACCAAAGAGAAAGGACACGAGGACGCTAAACTCCACCTGTTGACTGCTACATTTGAGTCACTTCACGCTAAATAAACAATACTATATTCCCATTATTTCTTTTCTACTTTTAATGGACGACTCATTTATCATTTGATTGCCATAATTTGTCTCCCCTTTTTAATCAGAGGAACAGGTTGAAAGACAAGGTAAGGGTGAAGGGGAAAGGGGAGGAGAGAGGGAGAGAGGGAGAGAGAGAGAGAGAGAGAGAGAGAGAGAGAGAGAGAGAGAGAGAGAGAGAGAGAGAGAGAGAGAGAGAGAGAGAGAGAGAGAGAGAGTGAGGGGATGATACAGAAATTGCACTTGTATTCTTTATTCTTTATGATCTTCTGACAAATGTGATTTTTGTACATGTTGTTCAGGACGTATTTCATGAATTTAATTAAGCTTGTGTGTTACAACTCTGTTAACGATGTCAGGTGTCTGTAATTTGGGGGAAGTTACGGAGAATTGAAGAGGGGCAAAGGAGGAAGAACAGAGAGAATACAGGAGGAGGAGAAAGTGACGAGGGAAAACAGCGATATGAAGGAAAAGGAAAATAAATGAAGAAGAAGGATGTGAAGGAGGAAGAAAGGGAAAGGTGAAGATGAAGTAATACAAAAACATGAAGAAAGAAGGAAAGTAGAGAAAGGATGATGAAAGGAAATAAACACAAGATGAGAACGGAAGAAACAGGAGAATAGATAAAGAAAGAAGAGAAGAAAAAAAAAAGTTGATGGAAACAAACTTGAGGTGAAGGAGGAAAAAATAGGTGAAGGAACGAAGGAGAGAGGAGGAGGAGAGGTGTGGGGAGGAGATGGATGAGGGAGAAATACGGTTAGGGAGACAAAGTGGGGAGGTGCAAGGCGCTAAGAATGCAAGCAGTGATGGATGGGAGCTGAAGCAGATATAATAAAAGGCAATAACTGTTCTAGGCAAACTCATAGCTCTCTCTCTCTCTCTCTCTCTCTCTCTCTCTCTCTCTCTCTCTCTCTCTCTCTCTCTCTCTCTCTCTCTCTCTCTCTCTCTCTCTCTCTCTCTCTCTCTCTCTCTCTGTGTGTGTGCTACATAAGATTCAAGTGCTTATCTTTTTTCTATATAGATTTTTTTCTTCATATGTCAGCAAAAAAAAAAAAGAAAAAAAAACGTGAAATTGATGTTGAAAGTTGTTTATAGAAATAGTGAATTCTCTTTCTTTCTTTCTTTCTTTCTCTTTATTTTGCAGAGTTTTATCATCTATATTAAAGGTCATTTGATTTAAGTTAATGAGAGAGAAAAGAGAAGAGAGAGAGAGAGAGAGAGAGAGAGAGAGAGAGAGAGAGAGAGAGAGAGAGAGAGAGAGAGAGAGAGAGAGAGAGAGAGAGAGAAAGAAAGAGAGAGCAGTATAACTCTTTACACAAGTATGAGTGAGCAATATTTTAAAGAGAATACACGACTACAACAATACTTTGCAAAACGACAACTAACAAGCTAAGTACAAAATAATCTACACACACACGCACACACACACACACACACACACACACACACACACACACACACACACACACACACACACACATAAACACACATTACCCTACTGATTTCCAACCTGGCTCGCTACACACGACTCTAAATGACAAAGAGTTGAGCTGCAATGAGAGAGGTAAGTCGTTTAGCCAGGTAGCACAACGATCAGTGAAGCGATTTTTTTTTTCAATATGCTTTCAATACACGAGCGACGGACAGACACAAATGGGGAATGAATTATAGAAACTGCAGGTAAATGGAGGCAGGTGTTTTGGTTTCTTCACGAGTGCCCCATTAAAACAAGGGACGAACGCTGCTCCCTCGGATAAGCATAGAAAATGGATAACACATTGCCTACTCTTCGATTCGGCCGGTGTGGAATTTTGACCTTTTTGAAAATCAGTTCACGAGTAGGTAATAAGAGGAGTAGTAGTAGTAGTAGTAGTAGTAGTAGTAGTAGTAGTAGTAGTAGTAGTAGTAGTAGTAGTAGTAGTAGTAGGACATTTTTCTTTTTCTTTGCTGTAGTATATTCAATAGGTAAGGTTGGGTACTATAAGGTCGATCTTCCCATGGTGCAAGGTAACAATGAAAGCTTTTAAGTCACCCTCGTCACGCCATCAACGATAAGTCAGATAAGACAGCACCACCACCACCACCACCACCACCACCACCACCACCACCACCACCACCACCACCACCACCACCACCACCACCACCACCACCACCACCACCATCACCACTACCACCACCACCACCACCACCACCACCACTAGCACACCATCAAAAAGGGGGAAAAAAAAAGTAATAAGTCAATTTGCCTTTCCAAAATCAATTACTCCTCGTTACAGGTACTCGAATGCCCCCCCCAACCTCCCTTCCCCAATTTCAACCCCCCCCCCCATCACCACACCCCATTCAACCTAGCTAGACACCCATAGAGGCGTACCCCACAAAAGACACGAAGAGGAATGACATAAAACGCATGACAATTCGCTACCTTTCTGCATGACGTGACACATGACGGACAGAAGAAGAGAATAGGTAAAAAAAATCGATAAACGAGGGAGGAGGAAAGCATGCAATTACCATCAGGTGAGGCAGAGGCGTGATGGATAAATACAGGTGTGAAGTTGAGTTTTAATTTTTGGGTCATCTAATGGAGGCAGCATGAGGAGGGTTGGAGGGGGGGAGGGGGGGAGGAAGGGGGGGGGGCGGGATAGGTAATGGTGATTGGCTGAAGTGACAATGGCATCGAGTGTTTGATTATTCACGAGATTCACTGCTTTGGGGGAAAAAAAAAAAAATTAACTCGTATTTCCATAATTTATCTGGACACTTAGATTCCATGCAGCATCAGTTTTATACAATTTTTTTTTATTGGGGGGCTTAGGGGGGCGGGGGCGTGGGCGGGGGCGTCTAGTGTTTTGGACAGATTGCGTTGATAAAGCATTGCACACGCACGCAATCTGACGTATTAAAACGCTAGGATCACCCTCAATAACGTCACTGTCTCTCATCTCAGATTAGATCAAATTTGAAACAATGGTGTTGCATGGAATGGGAAAAAAGTTGATGGTGGTCATGGTGGTGGTGATGGTGGTGGTAGTAGTGGTAGTTATGGTGGTAGTAGTGGTGGTGGTAGCCTCTAAAGGGAAAATACATATACACTACAACCTGTTTCCAAGTCATAAACCAGGAGAAAAAAAAAATAATCCACTTTTTATCTTCTTTTTTTTTCCACACCACTCAAAATAAAATAAAATAAAAAAAAATTTGAGGCAATAAAAGGCTACACAAACTCTCCACTCTATCCTATTTGTGAACTGAAAAAAAAAAAAACTCTCCTCCACCGTAGGTTTGCACTGGGAATAAATAGTTGGGAAAAAAAAGAAAAGAGAGAGAGAAAAAAAAAGAAAGATAGACATTAACAGGAATCGCACAACCCACCAATGGCAAACCTTTACGAGCAAAGTTCAACAACAACATGACCAACCGAGATGAACTACCTACCACACACATACACACACACACACACACACACACACACACACACACACACACACACACACACACACACACACACACACACACGCTCACCACAGCACAACCACTAAAACTGTCAAGCCTCTGAAAGACTTATGTAATACCTTCCGATTGCAGGGCATCAAGTAGACAGTGGGGGGGGGGAGGGTGGGGGGGGGGCAGTGTAGGACAACCAACCAGGAGGAGGAGGAGGAGGAGGAGGAGGAGGACACAGGAAGAGGAGGAGGAGGACACAGGAGGAGGGCAACTCAGAGGATTTGGTGAGGGATCAAGAGTCCAAACCTACGTAATTGGTGACTCACTGACATTCGCAGTAAATTATAACATATATACGAAAGTTCCAATACTATTCCATAAAGCATTAGTCTCCCTTCCCCCTCATCCCCCCCCCCATGACGCCCATAAGGTAGATGGGCGCGTGGAGTGATGCTTTGACTCGCCCCACTCAACGCGTAGGTGAAAATTAACACCCATTTGCCTCACACTAAAACTAATGAAGAGATTAAAAACAGAATTATATGAAAAGGAAAAGGTTGCGAGTCGTTTAATTGACGTTACGTTGATATAACACTAATGGTTACGTGCTTTTTGGAGGAGGAGGAGGAGGAGGAGGAGGAGGAGGAGGAGGAGGAGGAGGAGGAGGAGGAGGAGGAGGAGGAGGAGGAGGAGTAAGAGTAACAGTCTGACTAGTAAAGGAAGGAAAATAACCAGGAACATGAGGGGAAGCAACTAGAAGAAAACGAAAAGGAAGCAAATAATAATTGAGAAGAAAAAAAAAGATCTCTCGTTAGAATTGCTTAAAATGTGTCTTTCCTCTAAGGGTGCGGCGTTCCTAAGGGGGTTGCGTCCTGTTGTAGCCCTTTTTGTTTGTATTTATGGTGTGTACAGGTAAGGGAGATGAAATGGTGTATCTATGGAACCTTCTTTTCATTGGTGATGGTGATGGTGGTGGTGGTGGTGGTGGTGGTGGTGGTGGTGGTGGTGGTGGTGGTGGTGGTGGTGGTGGTGGTGGTGTTGGTGAACATGTTAATTTGTTTCGTGGACGTCAGAGCGAGTTACAAGGCGAGGTTTGGAACAATGGGCGTGATGCTGGAGTTATTAACGTTACATATCACGGGACTGGCAGGGAATCCTTTGTGCTATCAATGCAACAAAGAGTTATGACACACGCACTTTTGAAATCAAACCATCAACATGTCACCCCCGCCCCCAAACCACCTTCATTTATCCATCCATCCACCTTTTATCAATACTGAAAAAAAAAGAAAATTAATCCACATTTACACTTTCAATGAACCTCGCTCACACATCGCCCTCCTCCACCTACCCTTCGCCTACCTACCCACCATCCACTCCCTATCCACCCCCGCACGTTTTCCAGCCCACATCACCCTGTCACTCACCTTGACCGCTTTCATCCACTCACACATCCACCATGATTTCCACTTTCACCACCATTTTCCATCTGTATTCACCCCTCTCCCTCCCTTGCCACACAGCCAGGACTCCACCTAATCCGCTTCCCACCTTCATCCACTTCCCTTCAAAAAAGTTACTCGAATGTCCAGGTGTCAGAAGGGAAGCAGTAAGTATTTTGTGCAGTGAAGTGAGTTTATCAGATAAGTTAAGTATTGCCAGAGAGAGAGAAAGAGAGAATGAGATAGAGAGAGCGAGAGAAAGAAAAATATACAAAGGTAGAATTTTGTTTTTTAGTATAGTGTGTATGTGTATGAGTGAAACATTTATTTTGCTAATCAGTACGAAATATAACAAAAGACATATATAATAGATGGTAATTTTTAGTTTTTCTTTAATAATCAGTCTTACATTTTTAATACAAGCTTAGATAACTTACAAAGGATTGAAGGATGCAAGAAAGGGAGGAAGGAAGGACAAGAGACCAGAGGTGTTGTGTGAGGACGTCTTATGGGAGAGAAAAAACAAAATAAAGGAGGAACAGAGAGAGAGAGGAGGTAAAGAAGGGAGCAAGAAAAGGACAACAAAGGAGTGGAGGTACAGAGGAGTAAAGGAAGGGAAGGTTTCCTTAATTACTCCTTTTACTTCTGTTTCTTAAAGATCATGATTAAGTTCTTACTTTTCTCTTTCCACACTCCTCTATACGGTCATTTTATCTCCTCTGTAATGAACTCTCTCTCTCTCTCTCTCTCTCTCTCTCTCTCTCTCTCTCTCTCTCTCTCTCTCTCTCTCTCTCTCTCTCTCTCTCTCTCTCTCTCTCTCTCTCTCTCTCTCTCTCTTCTATCTGTTAACTGGTGGCTTGCACACCTTACAAGGAAAAACATCACAACTTTTTCTTATTATAAAAAGATTTCTGTCCTTTTAAGAAGTTTATATGGTATAGAGTCTCCTCTGTGTGTGTGTGTGTGTGTGTGTGTGTGTGTGTGTGTGTGTGTGTGTGTGTGTGTGTGTGTGTGTGTGTGTGTGTGTGTGTGTGTGGTGTGTGTGTGTGTGTGTGGGAGGGGGAGGGGTGAGAGAGGCTGAGGTTACTGTAGTCATAGATTGTACTGGACTGACTAAATTTACTACATAGAGGCCACATCTCACCACTGGTTCCACACAGTGCCAACCCGTGACCTCACCATCTCGGTTTGTTACGTGCTTGTAGAGGCGAGATATTGGCACACATCAAGCTGGATCAAGTGAGGAAAAAGAGAGAATGAGAAAAAATATATAGTATTTTGAAAAGAGGGAAAGGGTGAAAAATAAATAGTGTTCTCATTTAAAGTGTATTTGTAAATTCATAAGTGAATTAAAGTATGGGTGATAGATAGATATATTAATAGATAGATAGATAGACAAATAGATAAATAAAATACAGAACAAATAGATCATGAAGAACAAATTTACCAGCATCACAATCATTCATTTTCACCATTCAAAAAAAAATGAAAAAAATGAAAAAAAGCCGAATAAACAAAAACAGAACAAAGAGAA
Organism: Metacarcinus magister; assembly: GCA_029783475.1. Lineage (NCBI taxonomy): Eukaryota > Metazoa > Arthropoda > Malacostraca > Decapoda > Cancridae > Metacarcinus > Metacarcinus magister. The sequence goes on along the minus strand of JAPQNM010000029.1, from coordinate 9,963,283 downwards.
AGAGAGAGCGAGCAAACACAACAAAAAACAAAGACAAACAAAATATCCAGGACACGTATTAAACCAGTCACGGTCTGGGCGATGGCAACCCGCGACCGACACCATAAAACGAACACAAAAACCGAACCAAATTGAAAGTTAATGCAATAAATTGACACAAGTTGAAAATACGATGCCGGGGATAGCGAGTGTGTGTACGGATTGAAGGGAACAGAGAAAAAGGGAAAGGAAAAGAGAGAAAGGATAATAGGAAAGGGGAATAAGGAATAGGTATGGATGTATAAGGGAAAAAATAATAAGAGATAGCGTAGACAGAAGAAGGGAGACAGTAGGGAGAGAAAGAATACAAGGGAGATAGGAAGGAAAGAGAGGGAGGAGAGATAGGGTTGAGTTGAGGTAAGGAGGGAGGAAGAGGGGAGACAAAGAGGGGAAGGGGAGAAAGGGTGAACATGTGTTGATAAAGAGGAATGAAAAATGTTACATAGACATTATAGAAGAGGTTTAAAAGGTCAGACGAAGCGATAATAGGAAGAAATAATGAAGAATATTACGTATTGCATTATTATTATTATTATCATTATCATTATTATTATTATTATTACTATTCGTTATAAATATACATAAAAAGACAAATATAATAGACAGACAGAAAAATCTAGGGCAGGAATGTAAAAAAAAATGTATATTCTCATCAATGGAAAAAAATAATAAAAAAAAAAAATATGTGAACCGTAAAATTAAATGAAAATGCATGAGCCACCCTTACGCCCCTTTCCATTTTCTTTCTAATTATATATTTACTTATTTATTTACTTTTTGTTTTACTGTTGGGAAGGAGGAAGTTAAGAGTGATTAGAAGCAAGTTGGCTCTTCAAGGGAACTTCCTCACTGCCCTCCTCTTATTTCCCTCTTTTTCCCTTTCCCCTCCCTTCCTCTTTTCATTCGTTTCCTCTTTAAAAAAAACACATCATCACATTCTCTCCCTCTACTCCTTCCAGCCAGGTTCTTCATTTGCTCCTCCTCCTCCTCCTCCTCCTCCTCCTCCTCCTCCTCCTCCTCCTCCTCCTCCTCCTGTGTATTCTCCCTCCGCGTCTAATCTCCCCTCGTACCCTCCTCTTATCACGTTCTGGCTCCCTCCTCTACCTGCCAGGAGGAGGAGGAGGAGGAGGAGGAGGAGGAGGAGGAGGAACTGCTTGAAGGAGGTGATACTTCTCTCAGAGGACGTGATGGGAGGGTGCGGGTTTTATGGGTCCACAGTAATGGGTCACAGTAAGTGCCACAGTAATGGTGCCACAGCGATGGGGCCACACAGTATGGTGCCACAGTAATGGGGTACAGAAGTATGGGGCCTTTTCTGTATCCATTTTTTTTAGTAGGTTTGGATAGTATGGTAGTTTTTATTCTCTCTCTCTCTCTCTCTCTCTCTCTCTCTCTCTCTCTCCTCTCTCTCTCTCTCTCTCTCTCTCTCTCTCTCTCTCTCCTCTCTCTCTCTCTCTCTCTCTCTCTCTCTCTCTTTACTTTTGTTTTTGTTTTGTTCTGTATGTGTGTCAGAATTAACAGGTGGAAAGTGAAGGAAGGTGAGGGAAGGTGAAGGATGATTAAGGAAGGTGAAGGAAGGTAGAAGAAGGTAGGTAAAGGAAGGTGACACACCCTAACACATCCTAACACACCTTAACACATCCTAACACACCCTAACACACCCTAACACACCCTAACACATCCCTAACACACCCTAACACACCCTAACACACCCTAACACACCCTAACACACCCCTAACACACCCTAACACACCCTAACACACCCTAACACACCCTAACACATCCTAACACACACCTAACACACCCTACAGCGCATATCCAACGAGATAGAAGAAAAAAAGTGAAAAAGTGATAATCAAACTACTTCCATTACTCATAGTGAAGTGATATTTAAAAGGATTCTGTGCACGCACTCTGCCCAGCCTTCATCCCTTGGTAGTAGAGTGAACAAAGTGACAGTAACCGAGGCCACAATTTGCGTTTACGGGGCCACTGGAGTAAGTAAAGGAATAAAAAGTGTACTTAAATTCCACCTTAACTCCATAACCACATTTCCTTGAGTACACGACGAGGTGGATGTTCTTGGCGCCATCTTTACCCCACTCCATCCACCCTTCCTTCCACTCCTCCATACAGATTTTATTAAAGTAGCTGGGAGTGTATTACGTTAATCACTATCATATTAAAAGGGAGTAGAGGGGAGTGAGTGAGTGCGGTTAACTCCTCTTTATTCCGGGGTAATTTAGGCTTTTAGAACACAAGCGGGACAGGTTAAAAGGCCTAGAATTTCCAAGGTTCGGTGAAGTAATTGAGCAGACGCCATAACATTGCCGACAAGTGGGCCAAAGAGACAAAGTCACCCCGTTTAAAACTTTAATTGCTAAACTTTCGCCACCGTGAACTGAGCTTTGCCAGGAGACACAGAGAGAGAGAGAGAGAGAGAGAGAGAGAGAGAGAGAGAGAGAGAGAGAGAGAGAGAGAGAGAGAGAGAGAGAGAGAGAGAGAGAGAGAGAGAGAGAGAGAGAGAGAGAGAGGGATGATAATGGGTACAGATAGACAGCTAGATAGGAAGAGGGGATATACCATTTCTTTTTGGGGTGGGAGAGGAAAAACAGGTAAGTTTCCCCTCGCATTCTACATATAGGTAAGAACACCCAGCTGTGCAATGCTTCCTAAACACACATTCAAGGTAAGAGAAAGAGGCGAGTCGGTCTTCTTAGTCTCTCCAAAAACTGAAAAGAAGAATTATTATTGTTGTTGAAGAGTATAAGGAGAATGGAAGACGTTTTCCTCTTCCTCCTCTTCCTCCTCCTCCTCCTCCTCCTCCTCCTCCTCTCTACCTCTCTGCCTGCCATGAGGAGAAGGAGAAAAAAAAGAGAGACAAAGGATAGAAGAAAAATAAAAAGGAACAACAAGGACAAGAGATAAAAGCGATCGATGACAGGTTATACTGGGAAAAAAGAAAAAGAAAAGAGAGAGAGAAAAAAAAGAGTAAGAAAAACAGCCATTGGAAAGAAGGCAACACTTCCTAGGCAACAGAAAATGAGGTCTGGGAATCCGAAGTACATGTAAAACAGAAGAAGAAAAAAACATAAAGAAAAACGACAACGAAGAAATCTGAGAACTAATGATTACAGAGACGCCAAGTAGATGAGAAGAGAAAATGAGGGAGAGAATGAGAGGGAGGGCAGAAAAAAAAAAAAAAGAGAGAGAAGGGAAATGATTAGAGGTAGAATTAAGGAGAGGTGAGGAAGAAAGCATCTTTATGAAGGTGGCTTTTAACTAGATTACAGAACCATACTCCACGTCCTGCCTCTGATAAATGAAGGAGGGAAAGGTTGCATTCATCAAAGTTATGATCCTAACACCACTATTCTCTCCCTCCCTCTCTCTCTCCCTGACCCACCATTCCCTCCCTCTCTCCCTCACCCCACAATACCTTTTTCTCTTTCTCTCTGTCCCTCACTCACCATTCCTACCTCCCCTCACCCTAGTTTTCCCTCTCTTCTTCCCTTTTTCTCTCCCTCTCTTCCTTACTTCCTCCATCTCCCTCACTCCCATTTCCTTACCAAACTATCTACCCATCCTCCCTTCCTATCCCCCCTTTCTCTCCCCTCTTTTTATTACCTTGAAAAGAGCTAAGTTTAGACATTAACGTTTCCCAATGCATCACCTCACCTTAGTCTTACCTTAGAGCAAGGCATTACGATGTACAAGGAAGGTAAGTTTAGTCTTTATCTTGATCTATAAGGGGAAAAAAAATTGTGTGTATGTAAGTGTTTTATTAATATTATTTACTTTTTTTTAATCTAGTCAAGTTTATTGGATAGGATTTGGAAGTTAGAGTAAAAATAGATTATGTGTATGTAAAGGGGAATATTGTTGACACACACACACACACACACACACACACACACACACACACACACACACACACACACACACACGTGAATAACTCGTCCTTATCCCCACACTAACTCAAGCGCTGCCTGTCTCCAGCGGCACACAGATTAGCCTTGACTTACCTCTTACCTGTCCAGCGCGAAGCAAGGTAACTACATTAACGCGCTTAATTATTTCATCCAGCGACGAAAACTTTCATGCTCTTACACCTCTATTTATTATAGTAAATGCTGTTATTATTGTTATTATTATTATTATTATTATTATTATTATTATTATTATTATTAGTATAGTAGTAGTAGTAGTAGTAGTAGTAGTAGTAGTAGTAGTAGTAGTAGTAGTAGTGTTCCTATATTTTCTACAATATTAATACACTATCTGCATTATTTTCCAAACAACAAATTCAACACACATCCAAAAAACTAAAAATATATAAAAATATTATATATATAAATAAAATCAAACAATACAACAATACAAGCAAACACACATAATGTTTTACATCTCTGGTTTAAACAATTTTTGACACTGATCAATACTTTACGTTCTGAGTAGTGACAAGTTTAAAGCTACACTCTA
>JAPQNM010000029.1:9951262-9956262 GCA_029783475.1 Metacarcinus magister | reverse complement strand
GGCGACCTGTTCCTCTTTCCTCTTTTCCTTCCCTTCTTCCTTCCTTTCGTGAAAATTCCCTTCGTTTAAACACACACGAGCAGACACACACACACACACACACACACACACACCACACACACACACAAAGGTATGACTGGCCACTCTAAAGCATGTTACCTAAATACTATAACAGTCCAAAACCTGACCTTTTTTTCCTCTGTTTTTTTTTCCTCTCTCTCCTTTTTTCCCTTAACGTACAACTAAATGTTCTTATATTTTCTTAGATATTTGTGTATGAAAATTTCTGGTCCTTTTCTTTTTATCTGTGGAGTATTATTGTCAATTAATTTTTTTTTATTCACTCTCTCTCTCTCTCTCTCTCTCTCTCTCTCTCTCTCTCTCTCTCTCTCTCTCTCTCTCTCTCTCTCTCTCTCTCTCTCTCTCTCTCTCTCTCTCTCATTGCTTGTAAAAGGAAAATTTAGTTGCTACAATGCTTCTGATTTTTCTGATGTTATCGAATTTTTCCCTGGGAGAATGTGTACAACTGACATTCAGAAAAAATTTTGGGGGTTAAATTGAACGGTATTCACAGAGCTAGTGACCAGTGTCTCTCTCTCTTTTTTTTTTTCTCTCTCTCTCTCTCTCTCTCTCTCTCTCTCTCTCTCTCTCTCTCTCTCTCTCTCTCTCTCTCTCTCTCTCTCTCTCTCTCTCTCCCTTTATTCATACACAAGACGAGAAAGGATCACGTATGGTACAGTTTTGTGACGGTTTGGAATCTACAACTAACCAAAAAAGGGAAGAGAAAAAATAAATAAATAAATAAATAAATAAAAAGTTGCTTGGGCAGGAGAAAAAAAAAAATGTATTTGACATTTGACTGAATGTGACACTGAGGAACACGGTTTATTTTTTTTTTCACTTTCATGGAATTAAAAAACAAAATAAATAATAGATAATAAATTAATGCAATTACATACACATTACATACACACAAATAAGCACGAGAATTCTACATACATACTTACACATACATACATACATATATACATACACATACATACACACACACACATACATACATACGAGTCAGTCAAGTATACCATAAAAATTAGATAAAAATAAGAAACTAAAGATACAGATGACTCTCCCACAAAGATAAGAAAAATATGTATAGAAAACCAACCAAAAATATGTCTACATTTTATTTATTTTTTTTATTTCCATGAGGATGATCAACAAATTTAACTTATCTCCCTCTCTCCCTCCCTCCCTCCCTCCTTACCTCCCTCTTTACCTCCCTCCCTGCCACTCTCTCTACCTCCCTCCCCCCCTGCCTCACTACCACCTCATTAAATATACATTAGCGGAGATGCATTGGTAAAGACAATTAACCCGCCACAGCCTCTCGTCAATCCATACATATCACACAACCTCACACCACATGCAGTCTCGACTCTACTTCTCTTACATTACTCACAATTTTAAGTCGCACTGCCTCATAACTTTAGCCCACGGTGAAAGATGCGGCAAAGCTGTATTTGTGGGCCATGGGAGAAGGGAGGGATGGAGGGAGTGTGGGTAAGGAATGAGGGAGAGAAGGGATGGGTATATATAAGGGAGGGATGGGGTATGTAGGTAGGGAATGGGAGAAGGGATGGGTAAGGTTCAGAAAGGAAGGGAGAGTGGGAGGAAAGTGTGGATAGGGAATGGGGAGGCTAGAAATGGGTAAGGATAAGAAAGGATGGAGTGCAGGAGGGAGGAAGTTATAGGTAAGAATTGGAGAAAGAAAGGATAGAAAGATGAAGTGAATATGATTTAGTAAGGAGGAGGAAGAGAGATTCAGATTGGAATGAAAAATATATTAGTCGTAATTCTAGTCATCTCGTTCTCTCTCTTTCTCTTTTTTCCTCTTTCTCTCTCTTTCATTTTTCACTTACAAACAATATAAAGAACAAGAAAGTAATTTATAGAATCAATACAAATTTGTGATGTAAATAAAAAAATTAATTAAAGATATCTATGAAGAAATTCAAGAAAAGAAGAGAAAAAAAAGTTGCAGGAATATGAAAATATAAAAAATGTAAAACCAAATGAGAAGAATAAAGAAAATCTGAAAAATCTTAAGCAACTAAATTAATCCCTAATTTTAACATAACTTTACGTACAAGAATAATAATAATAAAAATAGAGAATAGAAATAGTAAAAAAAAACAGCAAGTAGAAGATGAAACAATGGAAAAAGTAAATAAGTAACAGGAAATAGAGAAAGACAGGCAAAAAAAAAGAAAGAAAAACAATAACATGAAAGAGAGGGGGAAAATCCACCATTGTTTCCTTCCATTCTTTCGTATGCAACCAAAAAATGAAGGAAAAAGGGGAAAAAACATGAACTGATGGGAAGAGGAAAGGAAAAAAATGAAAATAATATTGTTCACTGGTCAGAAAATGGTAAATAACAGATAACGGGAATCAATGAGGTAATTAGAAGAGGCATAACAAGGAAAGAATAATTAATGATCCGATTAATTGAGGAACTGAGAAGCAGACAAAGGAAGAAAGGAGAGAGAGAAGAGAGAGAGAGAGAGAGAGAGAGAGAGAGAGAGAGAGAGAGAGAGAGAGAGAGAGAGAGAGAGAGAGAGAGATCCAAAGACTAAGATAAATGAACTTTCAGTCTATAATGTCAGATGAAAGATAACAATAGATAAAGTTGAATCTCTCTCTCTCTCTCTCTCTCTCTCTCTCTCTCTCTCTCTCTCTCTCTCTCTCTCTCTCTCTCTCTCTCTCTCTCTCTCTCTCATTGCATTTTAATTAATAGTAAGTCAAAAATACTGTAAATGCAAAGGAATCTTTAGAATATAAGACAAAAAAAGGAACCATATAATATATTTGAATGTTTGTTCCATTTTTTTCTTCTTTCAATCTAATTCAAAAACAAAAAAAGAACAAAAATAACACTAAATAAAATAAAATATGACACTCAAGTAAAAAAAAAGAAATTAATATAAAACAAATCAATAAGTAAACAAAAGTGAAAACTAAAACAATTAAATAAACAAAAAAATTACATGATCATTTACTATCTCAAAACAAACAAATGCAAACAAAACAAACAATAAAACAAACACAAAATAAAACGCATCAACGGACAGACAGTCAAGCCACACAAACACAAACAAGAAAAAACGAAAGAAACAAGGAAAGAAAAAAGAAAAAAATCATTACAGACAGGAAGGAGGAAAGAGAAAAAGAGAAAATTGCAGTAGAAACAGACAAGAGAGAGAGAGAGAGAGAGAGAGAGAGAGAGAGAGAGAGAGAGAGAGAGAGAGAGAGAGAGAGAGAGAGAGAGAGAGAGAGAGAGACAAGAGTAAGAATGGGAGAGAGACATTTTCTACACGAGGTAAAAGAGTGTTGGAACAAGTTACCAGTTGTCTTTTGTTTGTTAAGCCTTCCTCTCTCTCTCGCTCTCGCTCTCTCTCTCTCTCTCTCTCTCTCTCTCTCTCTCTCTCTCTCTCTCTCTCTCTCTCTCTCTCTCTCTCTCTCTCTCTCTCTCTCTCTCTCTCTTCTCGCTCTCTTTCTCTTTCTCTCTTTTTCGCTTCCCAAACTTGGTCACGCAAAGTTTCTTTCAAAAGTCAATTTCTATGTAAAATTTGCCAGGTGGGAATAGAACAGCTAATACAGATGAGTGGCGCATTGTCTTGTGTGTGTGTGTGTGTGTGTGTGTGTGTGTCTCTCTCTCTCTCTCTCTCTCTCTCTCTCTCTCTCTCTCTCTCTCTCTCTCTCTCTCTCTCTCTCTCTCTCTCTCTCTCTCTCTCTCTCTCTCTCTTCTGCATTGTCCAAACACGAAAAAAAACGAGGCCTCTTGTTTCATCTATTTTTTTTTTTTCATCCTCTTTCTGTCTCTCTCTTTCTCTTTCTCTTTCTAGAAAAAAAAATAAGAAGAACAAAAAAAAAGTCATCAGCTTTTATTCCAGCGCAAGAGTTTTTTTGTTGTTTTTTTTTTCTACCGTTTTCTTTTCGATTTTTCTTTCACGCTTAACTCTGGAAGCTTTTGTGTGGATTTAAAAGCTTAATGAGTAGATTTTTTTTTCTTCATATCCAATGGTGTGTGTGTGCGTGTGCGTGTGTGTGTGTGTGTGTGTGTGTGTGTGTGTGTGTGTGTGTGTCTGACTTCACTTACTACAAAAAAGTAATCATAAACAAACCTCTCTTACCTCACTACTGACATACACTTAATAGACATAATTTATCCCCTAAACCTTATATATAAAAAAAAGTAAAATATATAAGTAATAACACTAATGGACTCTTTTAATAAGGATAATGAAAACTCTTACGACTTACACCATCCACTTCACAGTATAAGCTATCACACCTGACACTCCATAATGCCTTCAAACACACCTGTATGCAATTAGATACACCTGGGTTATCATAAGTCTTACGTAATTAGTTAATGCATCAGTATTTCCCAACATTCTCGTGTACTAACGTGTAGTACTAAATGCTATATCATATGTACAAATATTTCCTAACCTACTGTAATATGGGATTCAAACCTATATGTAAAGGTATATAGTTATTGTAACATTCTAACACATAAGTAATGAGGTTAATTTGAGCTGCAGGTGATGTTTTTGTTTTTTTCTTTTGTCATTAATTAATCATTCCCCCTTGTTTGTCCTAATTAGTTTTCCTTCCTTCCCTCACTTCCTCTCTACCTTTGTACTTCCTGCTTTCTACTCTTCCCTTCTTCTTCACCTTGGTCCCATAATTGTTTCTATTTCTCTTTAATTATTCTCCTTTCAGCGTAGTCATCAAATTCGTCATTCAGTTTCGTTTTCATAAGTTCTATATCCTTAAACTGTCCTTCTATTTTCCTTTTTCCTCATTTACTACACTTCATCAGCTCATTTCCTTCCTTCCTTCCTCACTTTCTTCCTTTCTGCCTTCCTTCCTTCCTTCCTTCCTTCCTTCCTTCCTTCCTTCCTTCCTTCCTTCCTTCCTTCCTTCCTTCCTTC
>JAPQNM010000029.1:9938762-9943762 GCA_029783475.1 Metacarcinus magister | reverse complement strand
CTGATTTTGGAATGAACAAGTAAAGTTTAAGGAAGAAAATTAAATACTCAAATAAAATAAATCAATTTAAAGGAAAATATAACATACAATTTCTTTCTGTTTTTCTATGATTCTTATTTTTTTAAGTTCTCAGGTTGAAAATATAAAAAAAAAGCTACATAAATAAAAATCTATAACTCCAAAATATGTTTCTCTCTCCCAACTTCCCTGATTGAAACACTAATTATAGATCTGTACGCTAAGATTTTTTTTAACATATAAATACACAAGTTTCCGTTGCTCAAGGTCAACATGGTATCTGGATATTATTAACCTAATTAGCTCTTCACCTGGGAGGGGCTGCCACAGGTAAGGCTTCTGGTTTCATCCCATTTCCAGGTAATTTCGAAGGATTTCCAGTCGTGAGAATCTTGCACCTTATAGAAGATTTTTTTTTAGCTCACCAAAGGAATATTCAAAAGAAGGTGTTTGAATTACAGAATATATATCAAACTTTATCACGCGACGAGTTTATTTATTTATTTTTTCCATTTTCTGTCATATGAATACAGAAAAATATGCTTAAAAAAACTTACAACGCCTGGGAACTTTTTTTTGAGTGGTACAGAAAGATAAAGAAAAAAATAAATAAAACATTACATGAAATATACAATTACTTAAATCACCGGCATATATTATTTTTTGACCAAACACTAAAAATATGCATAAAAAGAACTCTCATAAAACAACATAAAATAAACACGAGGAAAACATTTTAGAAAACCCCGGAAAAAATCATACAGAAAAATCCATTAAAACTACAGAAAAATTAACCTGAAAACTTGCATCACCTCCAGATCATTTTTCTGACGCACCGCAAGAGATTACAGAAAAATCGGAAGGTTTAAATTCCATAAAAATCAGGACAACCATGAAAATATATAAACGAAAGGTTTGTTTGTATAGAAATAACGCGGGAAAACATTGAAAGGGAATGAATCTGAGTAATACTTATAATACGACATCAATATTATGTTTTACTCAGAAAATATAACTAAAAATTGAATGCTAGGTAATAACATATCTATCTTCCTCTTTCATTAATACTTCTTTCAATTTCCTTCATATTAGAACACACATTATGGTATTCATCCTTCTTTCTATCTCTTTCTCTTCAATTTCCTCGATTCATACTCACAAAATAACAATGACAAGAGACAGAGCAAAAAAACCGAGATCCCATATTTTCTTTAATTAAGCTTCCGTGTCAGTCTCTCTCCCTCTCCCCCTCTCTCTCTCTCTCTCTCTCTCTCTCTCTCTCTCTCTCTCTCTCTCTCTCTCTCTCTCTCTCTCTCTCTCTCTCTCTCTCTCTCTCTCAGCCCAGGGGATCATCAAGACTCAGCAATATCCACCTTCAGACTCACGTTTCTTATTCACAATAGTGCTGAATTTCTCTATGCTTTCGCCTTTTGTTGGTCTCTGTACAACGCAGTAAAATGTTGGCCAGCGCTGGAAACCTAACCTCCACTGCTTCCCTCCCCTGTGAATGGAGGAAAGGGAGGGAGGAGGAGGAGGAGGGAGGAGAAGGGAGGAGGAGGGAGGAGAAGGGAGGAGGAGAGAGAAGAGAGTGGAAAAGAGAGGTGAGGGCAGGAGAAATGGACAGAAGAGGGAAGTGAGGGAATGAAAGGGAGGAAGTGAGAGAATGGAAAGGAAGAGAGTGAGGAAAGGAATTGAGGGAATAGAGGGAAGGGAATGGGGAAGGGGAGAAAGGGAATGGAAGGGTAAAGAGTGAGAGAGGGAAGTGAGGGAAAGGTAGGGAAGAAGGGAGTGAAGGAGGGAAGTGAGGGAATGGAAAATATCTATGTTTCATTATATCTCTAAAGTCTATACATAATAAAACGATTCAATAAAGATTAACGTAACGTAATGGTTAAGTAATGGTTGATCCTTGTACTGTTGACAGGATCTTAAATTCAATAAAGATGATTACGTAATGGCTTAGAAGTAGGTAGGTCAAGTTGTAGTTGTGCGTAGGTGCGGGCGCTCATCTCCCATTACATTGGCCTTTGAGCCTGTGGTGGAAATTAATCCGTTTCGTCGGGACACAGGGCCATTGTGACATCCGACTTTCCACAGTTTACCTTCCCCAGGTTTCCCTAGGTACCCATTTATCTTCCAACCCGTTTGGGAGGATGAACAGCTGGGTGAGCTGTGCGCCGCCTGCCTTTGTCCGGGATCGAACTCGGGCCAGCGGATTCATAGTCAGACGTGCTAACCACTGCACCACTGAGGCGCTAAAGTAGGTATAACCCTGTAGTATTGACAGGATCCTTTGGTGTTATGTGACCCAGCGCAGCCTGAGCCCTGAGGAGCCTGTCACACCCTGGGTGGGCGCCAGAGTCCTGTGCCGCTTTTCAGCGGCGCCCTTCAGTGGTGCTGAAACACCCCAAACCGCCCATACACCTTGTGGGCGGGGACGTCGATGCTTGGTGGGACGTGCCGGTACACCAGCCACAAGAACAGCTTCCTCCTGTGGCGACTCCCCTTCAGGTGATGAGGGGAGACGGCCACGCCTTCGAAGGCAGCATCGCGTTTCACTGGGTGGTCCACACCACACTACACCACACTCATCCACTCCTCCTCCTACTCCTCCTCTTCCTCCTTTTCCTCCTCCTCCTCCTCCTCTTCTTCCTCCTCCTCCTCTTTTATCTTCTTCCATCTTCTCCATCATCTCCTCCCATTTCCACAATGCTCATCATCTGCTTCTCTTCCTCCTTTTACTCCTCTTTTTCTTCTTCCTCCTCCTCCTCCTCCTCCTCCAGGAGTGAGTGAAGGAGGGAAGTGAGGGAATGAATGAAAGTGAGGGAGAAAGGGAAGGATGGATAGATGTGTGTGAGGATTCCGAAACTGCGATGGAATGGATTAAGAAAAGAGATAAATTGGTAGATAATAGAAAATAAAGATGATAAGTAGATTAATAATAGAAAAGAGAAAGAGAGAGAGAAGGAAAAAGGTATGAGATAAAGAAATGAAAAACAGTATATCGATTCGCGCGCGCACACACACACACACACACACACACACACACACACACACACACACACACACACACACACACACACACACACACACACACACACACACACCCATAACTACCATACACACACAATACTACCTTTAACACCCATACCTTCTTCTTCCCTACCCATCACCCTCTCTCCTCCTCCTCCTCCTCCTCCTCCTCCTCCTCCTCCTCCTCACACTCAGGTGGCTTCCCGCTCCCTCCACACGCACCTGTCCGTTCCTTATGAGTGAGTAATGCTTCACTCCCACTAACGCACCCATGTCAGGGAGGGGAAGGGGTGAGGGGAGAGGAGGGGAAAGGAGGGGAGAGGTGGAAAGGAATGGGAGGAGAGAAGGAAAGGATAGAGGGGAGAGAGTTGGTGAGATTGCGTGTGTAGAATGAGAGAAGAATGGTAGGAAGGTGTGTTTGCGTTTGCAGAGTGGAGAGGGATGGAGGAAGGGAGGTGTTGGGAGGTGGTAGGGAAGGAGGAAGGTAAAGGAGGAGGGAAAAGGAGAAAAAATGCTCAAGGAAGGAAGAAGGAAGGACAAGGTGAAAGGGATTAGAAAAAGAAAGAAGGAAGGAAGGAGGTACAGAGAGATAAACAGGGTAAGAAAAAGACGAAGGAAGGAAGGAACGAAGGATAAAAGGTCAAAGGAAGGAAATGAAGGAAGAACAAAAATAGAAATGAGTACGAAAAATAGGAAGGAATGAAAGGACAGAAGATGAACAGGATAAGAAAAAGAAGGAAGGAAGGATGATAAGGGAGAAAAGAAAAGAAAAGGAAAGGGAAGGGAAGGTAAGGGAAGTAATAGGGAACTTACGGTGCCAATCGATCTGAGTCTTGGTCCAGGTGTCCCCAACTCAGACAATTAGCGGAGCCCTGCACACCTGGCGAGGCAATCAAGGTAGGTGGAAGGTATGTGCAGGAATTATTTACCTGTACAGCAAGAAAGAGGCGGAAGAGGAAGAGGAGGAGAAGGAAAATGATGATAATAATAATGATAATGACGTTAAACAAGGTACAATTCATAACTACAAGATTAACTTCACTATAACCTAATCACCAATGTATCTACCTGTCCTCCTGCCTACCTGCTTAACTAACTATCTATCCACCTGTTCCTGCTGCTGCTGCTGCTGCTTTAAGTGTCATTACGTCGTTGCAAAGTGGTAATTAAGTTCTGATTAAACACTGATTCACCATTAAACGCTATTACTGTTATCACCTCTATGACGATAATGACCCCACGGAATTAGTAGTAGTAGTAGTAGTAGTAGTAGTAGCAGTAGCAGTAGTAGTAGTAGTAGTAGTAGTAGTAGTATAGTAGTAGTAGTAGTAGTAGTAGTAATAGTAGTAGTAGTAGTAGTAGTAGTAGTAGTAGTAGTAGTAGTAGTAGTAGTAGTAACAAATATATATCAGTTCTAAATAACATTATCAGCAGCAATATTGAGAGTAATAACGACACAAACAACATCATCAAAATAACTACATATATAGAATTTTATCAATAATAACCAAGATTATCAACATCATCGTAAACACACTCAATGCATGACACAAACTCACTCATGCACGCAAACACGCACGCTAATTAGGATCACTTAGTCGCCAGAAAATAAGTCACGGGAGGGTAGAAAAAAATAGAGAGTGCATTGGAGAAACACCTTTACTAGTGGTGTCAATAAGGGTGAAGGTGCGTCGTGGAGGTATAACAGCATTTTCTTGGCCCCCTAAACTACGCTGACGGATTACTTAACAGGCAATTATCTAATGAGGCAAAACTGTGTCGATATTGAACTTGTTACGGGTCGTGAGAGAAGACTAGCTCTCTCTCTCTCTCTCTCTCTCTCTCTCTCTCTCTCTCTCTCTCTCTCTCTCTCTCTCTCTCTCTCTCTCTCTCTCTCTCTCTCTCTCTCTCTCTCTCTCTCTCTCTCTTTTACCGGTGTTTGAAGTCTA
>JAPQNM010000029.1:9903762-9926262 GCA_029783475.1 Metacarcinus magister | reverse complement strand
ACATTCGAGAAAATGGAATGACGGACAGCAGAAGGGTAATTTTCATCCAATTATATACCTGTAATCTCCATCCACTTACCCACCAGTAATTTTCATGCCTCACCTTTACTTATAAGAAGACCACCCACCCTCCCATCACTCAGGTGTTCCTCGTGAGGGCTTCATAACAGCCTCCAACCTAACCTGGGCAGCGCATCCCCGTGACAGCTCCGTTAAGACAACAAAACTAAACAAAAGTACAATAGATAGGAATGATTACAGGAAAATGAAAAACAAGAAGGATTAAAGAAGACAGTGAATGCTAACTTAATACACTTAATAATATATAATAAAATAATAATACAAACCACAAACACAAACAAGGGTGAGGTTCAGTGCATGGAATACTATTTAAGGTTACCGTGATACAATTAGGTACAAAAAAATTTTAGGTTACAACACACTCCTAACCGCAGGCATCATCACGGCTCCACGCCCGGGAAGGCATCACCAAATTTAATACAAAACCGAATGTGATACTAATAACCGGATCCGAGCAAGCGTAACCGATCAATACTAGTATATCTAAGAGTCACCGCCGCCGATTTCAGTGAATTAATATAAGTTTCTCATGTAGAGCTTCATTCTAACCTCATCAATTTAAGATGATGTTCAGTTACAGTGATTTGCTTCCATAGTGATTACCACACGAAAAACTAACTCACGCTAAGCCACTGAGTTCCCCGAAGAGTGGCAGGGCGACCGTAATGAGAATAACTTCAGAAAGCTGTCAGAAAACCAGGTCAAACATAGTTAATGAAAGGAAGGCAAGAGGTGACATTTCAAACCCATGTATATAATTTCAATGAATGACAAGAAGGTGACTGTTATACAATTACTGGAAAGGTACAAATGAATAGCAAACTTCCTTTAAACTTCTAACTTCACCTTACAACTTGCCCTGGAGTCTGGGAGAAGTTTAATGATTTACCTGTCCGTCACTGCAGCGGACATCCTCCCTAATTCACCTTGAGAACAGGTATGGTACACGAGCTAAAGGTCCTCTTCCCTTGATTGCTCCAAATGCATTTCCAGAGTGTCTCATCCTCCTCTCTAGCAGCCTCTGTGTTCATGGGGGAGTATTGACAACCGGTTCAAGTTTTCAGGCGAGTGAACGTTCGAAGCCTCAGACAGCGATTCATCCTCCCTTCCCTCCCCTCCTACGATGAATCTCTCCTCTATCTCAACTCCCTTCCTCCCTTCCTCCTTCTCTCCTTGCCTCTATCTGGTCACAAGCGCCCTGGTCGAGTCTGGTTGATCAAACGGAGTCCACCATTCAGTCTGGTTGAGTGGTCGAACCCGGGAACATGTAACATTGAAATACTACGTAACCAGCCAGCTAGCCACCGCGCACTGCTGGAACATAAGCGTTTCTGGCCTAAATGATTCTTATGGGAGGAGGTTCATTCCATTCATTCATTAAGGGCATCGTTTTCGGTTATGTCCCTTTCCTCGTTTTCCTTCTGTTTTTGTTATTCCACGTGCCAGGGTAAGGGAGGTTGAAGGAAACTAATACATTTTCCTGTTTCCCCTTATTTTTCAAGGGGGGAGGGGCAGGGGGGGCGAGATGTGCTAATTCCAGTCCAGGACACATTGATTCATACAGACTTTATGTATGTATGTAGCTATGTATGAAAGGAAAAAGAAAGAAAATGTGGTTGGGGTCACAGCCAAGTGTAATGATCTAATTTAATCTGATTGAGGGGAGACTGAAAACATCCGACCTGATGATGATGATGATGATGATGATGATGGTGATGTTGTTTTGTCCATATTTTTTCTAGTTTTTTTCGATTCAACTATTTCACTTTGATGTAAACAATGCCAAACCTCAATGTGTGTGTGTGTGTGTGTGTGTGTGTGTGTGTGTGTGTGTGTGTGTGTGTGTGTGTGTGTGTGTGTGTTCTGATCTATTCTCTCCAATTTTTAGTAGTTGCTTTCTCTTTCTATATTACATCACATCACACACACACGCGCGTGGCTCTATTCCCACATCGAGTATTCTGGTGTGTGTTTCACTACAAAAAAAAAATTAAAAAATAAATAAAAAAAACAGAAAACAAAAACAAACACTCAAACACTCACCTTTATCAACACTGAATATTTGTTTTTACACCTGAACACAGTGATGCAAATTCAAACAGATGACAAATAAAAAAAAAAAAATGAATCACACAATCAATAGAAAGAAGACAAAAAATAAACTAACAAATCCAATTAAATAAAAAAATCAAAATACATACACACAAAACGCTGAAATATTTGTCTCCCAACTGAGGCTTCGAAACCGGATCAATGAGGAGCCGAGCCACGTGCTTCGAACAGACAGACCCATGAATCAGTGAACCCATGACTGACAACCTCCCTCACTAATACAAACCAGGAATAACAACCTTTCCCAACCTTTAATAAAACAGAGCTACGAATCGAATCAAACCAAACGAAGCATTGAGACTACCAAGTGAACCTAAACCATTTATTATTTCGAAACGAGACGAATGAAAACAGTGAACTTGAAGCTTCGAATCCCTTTATCAACACAAACCGGTTCTGTGGAGGTCGGTTACGTCGTTATACCGTGAACGTCAACCGGCCCGTGATCGAATTAGCGGAATTCACAAAGCTCTTGGTCCTCCCAGCCTCTTGTTTTCTCTACATACACTAGTTTTGAAGGGGCGGTCCTGTGTGCCGGGGGGGGCGGGGGGGAAGGGCAAGGGTGAGGGGGCGTGGCTCCCTTAACTCCCCCTTAACCCAACTTCACTTAATGTTTTAATGATATTCCTTCGGGAGTGTGTGTGGTAAATGTTGGAGTGAATTGGGCACCTGTGGTTGGTTGGTTGGTTTTCTCTCTCTCTCTCTCTCTCTCTCTCTCTCTCTCTCTCTCTCTCTCTCTCTCTCTCTCTCTCTCTCTCTCTCTCTCTCTCTCTCTCTCTCTCTCTCTCTCTCGCTCTCTCTCTCTCATTCCTCTCCTACCTTCCTTCCTCCAATTTTCGTCTCTACCAACATTCCTGCTTCATTCTTTCCTCTCTGTCATCCATCCTCTTCCTCCTCCTCCTCCTCCTCCTCCTCCTCCTCTTCCTCCTCTTTCACCTTCCTCTTTCATCGCTTCATTTATCCTACCTCTCTATATTTCTTTCGTATACATATTGTTTACATTTTCTCTCCACTGTTCTCTCCTTCCTTTCTTTAACGAGTCTTTGTGTTTAAATTTTCTTCGCTTCTCTCCCTCTTCCTATTTACGTGTATTGTTCCCTCTTGCTTATCTCCTTTTCTTACTTCATTATTATTTAGTTTCAACTCCTTCTTTCGTTTGTATGTTTCCCTTTCTTCTTATTTTTTCTTCCAATTAGTGTATTATATTCTATTTTTTTTCCTTCTCCCTCATTCGTAGTTTTAGAACCTAATTTGATCATTCCTTGAAATCCTTGCATGTTCTCTCTCTCTCTCTCTCTCTCTCTCTCTCTCTCTCTCTCTCTCTCTCTCTCTCTCTCTCTCTCTCTCTCTCTCTCTCTCTCTCTCTCTCTCTCTCTCTCTCTCTCTCAAACTTTAGAATGAATACGTAGTGGAGAGAAAAAAAAATTGTCGCAGTGAAAAATGAACGAAAAAATAATATAATTCACTCACTTTCGTAACTTGTCTGACGAAGGAAGGAAGGAAGGAAGGAAGGAGGGAAGGAGGGAAGGAAGGAAGGAAGGAAGGAAGGAATGAAGAGAGGGAGTGGAAACTATGGTGTTTCCTGAATAAATTTTAGTGGGTGAGTGGATGAGAGGTGGCTAGGAAGGTGATAGGAGGGGGATAGATGGGAAGTCTCACCCACTACCCCTACCCGTCCCTACCCCAACCTTCCCCAACCTTCCCCAACCTACCCCAACCCTCCCCAACCTACCCCAACCCTCCCTCACCCTCCCCAACCTACCCCAACCTACCCCAACCTTCCCCAACCTCCCCCAACCTTCCCCAACCTTCCCCAACCTACTCCCCCACATTCATATCTCCTCCACCTACACCTACCAACCCCAACCTTGCCCCAACTAACCCCAACATACTCTCTCCTTCCCTCCACTTCCTTGAGACTAAAAAAATGAGGCCCAACTTAGCTCCTAAAATACCAACCTAAGCTTCTCGTCGCTAGAAACTTAGACAATAACTGCAGGTGTTCGTTGTGTTGCCGCCCCACCGCTGGCAACTCAATGGGTTCTAATTGTGTTGCTGCTGCTGTGGTGTATGTGTGTGTGTTTGTGTTTTTGTGTTGTGTGGTGTGTGTTTTGTTTGTTTTGTGTGCGTTTGTGTTGTGTGTGTATGTTTTGTGTGCGTTTGTGTTGTGTGTGTATGTGTGTTTCTATGTTATTTTTTTGCAATCTTCTTTTCTATCTTTACCTGAAATTGAATAATGTATTTATTTTGTCATCTAACTCTCTCTCTCTCTCTCTCTCTCTCTCTCTCTCTCTCTCTCTCTCTCTCTCTCTCTCTCTCTCTCTCTCTCTCTCTCTCTCTCTCTCTTCATATATTTCCCTACTCCTCCCACCTTGAGACAAAAGGGTGTCTTAATATTTCTCTCCTTTCCTCCACCTTCTCTCCACCCTCTCTCCTCCATCCTCTTCCCTCCAGCCTCTTTCCTCCCAATAAACAGGGCAGCAATAACAAAGACGGGAGGGGAGAGGGAGGGAGAGACGAGGGGAAGACGAATAAAAGAAGAAAGGGAGAGAGGAAGGGAAGGGAAGGGAGAGAGGGAGGGAGAGAGGGAGGGAAGGAGAAGGACGTTAATTCTCAGAGAACAGATAGAAGGTAAAGGAGGTGTAGACGGAAAAGGAGGAAAGGGGAAAGTTACTGCCTCTTTCCCCTCAGTTACTCCCTTCCCTTCCCTTCCCTTCCCTTCCCTTCCCTTCACCCATCCATTAAGACTCATCACCCATCCTCAACTTCTTCAACCCACCCATCACCCATTACAATCTCCCCTCACTACCTTCCCTCCCCTCACAACCTCACCTTTCCTCCCCAAACCAAGACTCACAAGCATATCCTTCCCTCAGAAACCCCTCATTTCCCCTTTAACTATACATTACAGCACATCATTCCCCTCACCTCATTCCCCTCACTCCATGTACTCACTTCCCCTTATCATGTACTCCCCCTCATGAGACTACTAAGGATTCCTAACCCATTCACGTAGGATAACACCACCTCCCCCCTCCATAGATAATCCTACGAGGGGAAAAATGCATCCGATACAGAGGGGAAAGAAGGACCATTAGGTAGAGGACAGAGTGATAGATGGATAGATGGATTTGTTTTCCTCCCTCTATTTCGGAAAGGATTAGATGAAAATAAATAATAAAAGTGAGGGTTATAGGGGGTGTGGGCGGGTCTCTAGGGGGGCGGCGTTCCCAAAATCACAGTATGTAAGGGGAGCGCCGACCCCGACACTCTGGTTATCATCAGGGATTTATTCAAAATTTCAAGGGATTTTTTATATGAGACTTTTTTCCACTGGCCACAACGGGATGACATTATGAAAAAAAGGGAAGCGGGGAAAACAAGGGGGGAAAAAAAGGGGAAAAAAAGTGGTGATGGTTTTCCGAATACCTCGTTGGTTGGTTTGAGTTTCCGATTAATTTTCGCGTTACAGTACAAAGTCAGGATTTATTTGGATTTATTGTGGGATTACGTGGGAGATTTATGAGGCGGGCGTGGCGGTCAGCTCTCATTTATTGCAAGAAGGATGAGGAGGTGCTAATGAGGGAGTCAACATGAGGA
This sequence comes from Metacarcinus magister, assembly GCA_029783475.1. Taxonomy (NCBI): domain Eukaryota; kingdom Metazoa; phylum Arthropoda; class Malacostraca; order Decapoda; family Cancridae; genus Metacarcinus; species Metacarcinus magister. Next base: position 9,920,469 of record JAPQNM010000029.1, on the reverse strand, counting down.
GGAGGAGGAAGAGGAAGACGTGGTAGTAGTAGTAGTAGTAGTAGTAGTAGTAGTAGTAGTAGTAGTAGTAGTAGTAGTAATAGTAGTAGTAGTAGTAGTAACAATCAACAACAACAACAATAACAATAACAATAATAACTAACAATAACAATCATTAAACACACTTATAACATTCATTCCACCTTCCTAATCAGTATAAAAAAAATCACATCCACGGAAAATTTTACCTGCTAATCATACTTTTCCTTCATTATCACAGGTAAGGGCATCATGCAATCACCTAATAAGCTTAATTACTAACTTCCGCCTTTCAAAATGTCAAGTGATCAGAGGTAGTTATTATTTTTTCATCCCCTTCAATCTAATCCCCGGAGGTAATAAGACAATAACTATATTTTTAGAAACACAATCTTTAGAAAAACAGACTCACACACACACCTTACCTAACCTTACCTTACCTAACCTAACCTAACCTAACCTAACTTAACCTTACCTAACCTTACCTAACCTAACCTAACCTAACCTAACCTAACCTTACCTAACCTAACCTAACCTAACCTAACCTAACCTTACCTTACCATACCTTACCTTACCTTACCTTACCTAACCTAACCTAACCTAACCTAACCTTACCTAACCTTACCTAACCTAACCTAACCTAACCTTACCTAACCTAACCTAACCTAACCTAGTCAAGCAAGTAACCAAACAACAAACAAGACAAACACAGCCCATTACCCATTGTCATTAGCTTCTTAGTGACGTTGTTCTAATGGTTTATTCCCCTTTGAAGAAGAAAAAATATCCGCTAATGGAGAAGGGGAATCCGTATAATTATATTTTCATAGTAAACTTTGCACTCCCCCAATTACCTTCCTCTTGGACCCTTAATGTAATAACGCTCTGAACAGGTAATTAAATTAGTTTATAATAATCCACCCCTCGATGAAGCCTGAGAAAGGGGGGGGAGGGGGAAGGGCACACTGCAATCTCCATACATAAATGAATAAGGGATTTTTTATTCTATTATTACCCTAAGACCTAATCATCATCTCCCTATATATATAAGTTAGGGATTTTTTTATACTCTTACCTAACGATTTTAAGATCATTACCTGTGGACTGTAAATACACCTTGAAAGCCTTTGTCTGTAAAATGATAAGAGAAATAAGAGAGTCTGGGATAATATACATAACAGGTAAGTCTGCTTGAGAGAATCTTTGTACCTGTATTATTAGTTTTTTTATTTTTTTATTATTTTTTTCTTCTTTTTCTATTGTCTTGCTCTAAGGTTGGGTTAAGTGTTGTTTGTAGTGACAGACTGATGGTGAAAACGTGGTGAAGAAAGTACTAACTGAATATTACCCGAGTTGAATTTTTTGTACTCAACTCTCTTCTCTCTCTTTCTCTTCCTTTCTCTATTTTTTTTTCACACACATACCCACCACAACCAATTATTCTAACCACGCCAATATAAAACTGAACAAAAAAACAGTAAAAAAACCAACGCTAAACACACACACACACACACACACACACACACACACACACACACACACACACACACACACACACACACACACACACACACACCACCACCACCATAAAACAACACAACACACTTCAACACACTCGTTAGCACAATTAAGGGTCCACTGCAACACTCAATCAGGCTTCAATTAAGAGGAAAACAATCTATTCCCAGCATCCAAATTAAACACACCTGTACATCGACTAATAAGATTCACCTGATCAATACCTAAACCCACCTGGCATGACGGGCAGGTAAGCTGAACACCTGGAGACAGTCTACTGATGGATGAGGACGTGGAGGAGGAGGAGGAGGAGGAGGAGGAGGAGGAGGAGGAAGGTAAGGACTGCAGAAAAGAAAGAAAGAAAGAGTATCAGGCTGATGGAAGTACTAGAGGTGAGGAGAGAGAGAGAGAGAGAGAGAGAGAGAGAGAGAGAGAGAGAGAGAGAGAGAGAGAGAGAGAGAGAGAGAGAGAGAGAGAGAGAGAGAGAGAGAGAAGATGGTGATGAAGGAAATGATGGGAGGGAAAGATGAAAGGGACGAGGAGGAGAATATATAGAGGAGCGAATGAAGAGAGGAAAGTGCTCGGAAAAAAGTGAGTGAGTGAGATAGGGAGTGTGGGAACGAGAGAGAGAGAGAGAGAGAGAGAGAGAGAGAGAGAGAGAGAGAGAGAGAGAGAGAGAGAGAGAGAGAGAGAGAGAGAGAGAGAGAGAGAGAGGATAAATAAAGATAGAAGAGAGGCATTAAACCATACCACTGATACATAATGGGTTTCTGCCACCATCCAAATGCGTCGTAATGCCATATAAATCCTAAGCTAAAAGTGTGTAAATCTCCCGGGGTCTGCGTTGAAGAGAAGTACCCGCAGTGCACCAGCAGACACCCAAGCACGACGCTACCACACTAAGCCCCACCACAATGCAACAAAGTGAACGGATTACCGACCTTACAGCTTCCTCCTCTTGCCACTGTAATCCCACACACCTCGTTTCATAGCACGTTGTCTAATCAATCGTCAGTACACAGTAACTTGACCAACCCACGACCAACCCCCGACCAGTCCCCGACCAGTCCCCGACTAGTCCCCGACCAAGTCCTGACCATTGCCGTAGAAGCCTTGCGGTCCGTATGTCTGATAATTACATCACGTCTCAACCGCGAATATGATAAACCATTTGTCTGCTTGACCTGAAAATTACAACGACATGTGAGTTCCTTGCTTCTCACCCACCTGGCCTCCCGCTACCTGCCGCTGGGCTAAGAAGATAACGCAGCTTCTACCTCTGTCTGCCTCTCTCCTCCCTCTGTCTTCCCTCCTCTTCTTCCCCTCACCCTCACCCTCCCCAACACACCTGCCTTACTCTACACCTTGCCAATATTCCAGGTAAGGTAAATCAATGTCATTAAGGCGACAGGTGCAATGAGAGGAGCTGTTTGTGATAATAGAAGCCGTTGTGATTGGTTGAAGTTAGTTGTTGAGGTCGTTACAAGCAATGCGATGATAGGGTGGTACTGTTAATTGTAAGTCTTATCAAGCATTGTAGAAATACCTGAAGATTTAAAAGAAGATTAAGTGACCTGCGTTTGTTCTATCAGGTGTTTAGGCTCCCCCACCCCCCAAAAAAACCAGCTAAATAAAATGTTCTTAATGTTGAGACAAATATCTGTTTTTTTTTCTTTCTGTATCACTGTAATCATGAAGGTTTAAAGAGAACGATATACAGAGAACAAAGAACAGATAAATTAATAGCCTCCTGATGATGATGATGATGATGATGATGATGATGATGATGACGATGACGATGATAACAAGGGGACAATCGATCCTCCCAGACAGTGTTTCGTCAATAACTTTTTCATCATAAAATTTACGACCACTGCAAGATAATGAAACTTAAATCATCTTAAACTCAATACTCTATCAAGTAAAGAAAAACAAAACAATGATAAATTAATAAAAAAAACATATAAAAAAAGGTGAGTAAGTAACATACATTCTACAATTTAATTAAGATAGAATTACAAACATAATTTACTCCTGCTATCACTCCGTTTTTTAATGAAGAATCTCCCTTTCACCAGTAGACAGCCAGGTAGAGGCAGAGGTAAGTAAGATAAGACAGCAGACGACAGCACAGATAACACATCATACTACAGATAAGAAATCAACATATTTGAAGCCCACTCACTACTCCTCTTAATTAACTGCTTCACTTAAATACAAGCTTTTAATAGTATCCATGTCGTTTTGCCTGCCTTATAGCCCTCCCCTTCAAGGCCACACGTTACCTGCAGCACCTGAGCCCCACCCAACCCACCCCAACCAACCCCAACCCACCCCACCCACCCCTAGCAAGCACCTGACACCCTCCCCTTACAAGCATCCTCACCTCTGCTACATCTAACACCGGCATAGTAGATAGATAGATAGTAGTAGTAGTAGTAGTAGTAGTAGTAGTAGTAGTAGTAGTAGTAGTGTATAAAGTTTGTCGCCAGTATGCAATGTTCAGCTTTCTATATATTTTCGTTTGCACTAACTTTTCCCAATACGTGATGCAAATTCTTCATGCTTCCATTTTGCTTTATTTCAGGCAACTGCAAACCTACTACTGAATTTGTCGTTTCATTCGGGTGGAGCAAAATATTTCGTCTTGTTTTTTTTATTTATTTATTTTTTTTTATATATATTTAGGTTCGATTTTTTCCGTCACCATCAATCACCTAGCCCCTCCATACCTTTCTCTCTCGCTCTCTCTTTTTTTTTCTCTCTCTCTTTCTCTTTCTCTCTCTTTCCTTTCACCCCTCCATCCGCTTCTATCCTCTTACTTCCTCTCCGTCAACCTTTCCCCTCTCCTCACTCCCCTCCATCCCTCTTCCAGTCTTTCCTCCTCTCTTCCTTCCTCCGTTTATCTCCAACACCCTCCTTCCTCCATTTACTCTCCTCTCTTCTCCTCCTCTCTTCCTCAATGTCCCTACCATCTCCCCCAAAAAAGGACCCACTAAAATATATGACCCCAAAAATACAGGTGAATCTGAACCACCTGATTGCCTTGTATGACTAATATTTCCTGTGTATTTTCCTGAAGTAAATGCAACCAAGAGGAACCTGATAATTAAGCATCATCCTACTCGACTAGGTAGTTAGGTTTTTCTATTTTTTTTTCTTCATCTCTCTCTCTTTCTTTCTCTTTCTCTCTCTCACATTCTGGTTCCGCTTCGTTATCATCTTTTATCATAATTCTCTCTCTTTGCTTCTCTCTCTTTCTCACTCTGTCAATTACGTTCACCGACGCATACGAGAAGCAAGACCATAAAACTAATCACCAGAGAGCAATTAGTACACACAGCACATCAATCACAGTCCGTTTTCGTACATACATCCCTTCCCGTCCATCCATCCATCCATCCAACTAGCTATACCTTGCATTTAAGGCGTTTTTATCCCGCGAGACGTCCGATAGATAACACGGAACAACAAGGGTTAATTCTGCACCAGTAATCCTTGTAATGACGGATGGCGAAGGGATAAGGGAGCGGAGGAAAGAACTCACGGTAACATGAAGCATTAGAGCAGGAAGGGAAAAACAGTGATGAATGGATGCGAAGAAGAGGAACAGGGAGAGAGAGAGATAGAGATAGAGATAGAGAGAGAGAGAGAGAGAGAGAGAGAGAGAGAGAGAGAGAGAGAGAGAGAGAGAGAGAGAGAATGAGTTGCATAAATCAGAATAACCTGACAAATGATGTTAATACACGTGAATGGGAACAAATAAGAACAGAAAGAAAGAGAGAGAGAGAGAGAGAGAGAGAGAGAGAGAGAGAGAGAGAGAGAGAGAGAGAGAGAAAAAAAGAAAAAAAAGATAAAGATAGAGAAAGAGATAAAGATAGATAGAGAGAAAGCAGACGAGTTTAAAAGAAAAGAAGACTGTGGTAACGAGAGAATGAAAAGAATGAGAAGAAACAAGAAATAGTGAACGAAGTAAGAGGACAAGGAAGTGGAGGAGGAGGTGGAGGAAGAAGAGGAGGAGGAGGAGGAGGAGGGTCACGCCCCACCGACCAAGCAGAACATCAGTGCCTCTCCACACACGGCAGATGATCCCCGGCATCTGACCTCACCACCACCACCTGCAGAGTTCAACGTACAGCCTCCACAACGGCACCGCAGGGGGAGAGAGAGAGAGAGAGAGAGAGAGAGAGAGAGAGAGAGAGAGAGAGAGAGAGAGAGAGAGAGAGAGAGAGAGAGAGAGAGAGAGAGAGAGAGAGAGAGAGAGAGAGAGGAATATGAATGAAAATAGAAAATAGTTTGTGTATTCATTTCTTTTGTCTTGTGTCGTTTTGCTTATTCAGTGTTTTATTTTTCGTCACAAAACTACAATTTTTTTATTATACTCGTGGTTTTTTTTTTCTTTTCTTTTCGTTTTTTTTTTTTTTATTTTAAGCTACTCTGTTTCCTTTACCTTCCACTATTATGAGCTTCCTACTCTCATCTTTTATTTTTATTTTTATTCATGATGTTTCTATTATATATATTTTTTCTTCTTCTTTAATGCTTTACAAAACTTAAATTTTTTTCCTTACATCCTACATTTTCACTTAACCTTTTTTTGCAAACTCGTTTCCATGAAGTTACTCTGCATTATATTTACTTTTTTTTGGGGGGTACTAAAGTTTTTTTTTCACTGCAATTCTCACTGTTCTCTATCTCATTTTCATAGTTTTTTTGGGGGGTCGGTGTGTTCTAAGGTGCTACTATTTCTTATTGCAATTTCAAGTCTTTCATATATTTTCCATTCAGTTATTTTGAGAGTACTAAAATGCTACTGTTTGTCATTGCAATTCTCACTGTTCTGTCTTTTTTCACTGAGTTTATACATTTTCTTTTGTGGGAGTGATTCTAAACCGTTACTATTTTCACTGCAATTCTCACTGTCCTCAATCTCTTTTTCATTATTATTTTTTTGTGTGTGGTGGCAGTGAGGAAGGACTCGACACAAGGCCTCGAGCATCTCTTGTCCTCGCCCACCGTCACATCACGCCCACCTTGCTGTGATAATTCCCCGTCCACTTGCACCCCAACACCTCGACCTTACCTGGTAATTAACTCGCAGGTAGAAAGAAACCCCAGGTATAAACCCTAAGTATAAGAAAAGCCCCTCATGAATTTACACTTCTAAAACTACACCACTTGAAGAAAAAGAAAAGAAAAAAAGGTATAACACTTAGATTATATAAAGAAAAAAAAACAGAAATGACAAATGAAAACTAGAAACACAATATTACAGTAAAAAAAAAAAACACTTCCTGAATTAACCTTCCAAAAAACACACCATTTCGAAAAAAAAGAAAAAACAAAATAATAATAACAATAAGACTAAAAAAAAAAAAATGGAAACTCAAAAAACAAAAAATGAAATCTAAAAATAAACCCCCCCCCAAAAAAAAACATAAAAAAGGTAAAACAACAATGATAACAAGAGACACCGAGGACACTTGAAGCCTACCAAGGACAACTGAACCTTACATCAACACAAGCCTAAGGGGACGACAGAATAAGGAGTGAGGGGACGAGGGAAGGAGACGGTAGGGGAGGGAGGGGAACCAGGGAAAGGGAGAGAGAGGGGGGCAGACGGAGGGAAGAAGGGGGGTAGGGGGAACTAACAACCTGAGGGCCTGTCGTGTATGGTATGTGTTTTGTCTGGTCACACTACCATCTGGTGTCATATGTTAATGAGGCGGCGATTGGTCTTATAGTCAGCCTGGAGCGATGACAGACAGACAGAGAGAGAGAGAGAGGGTACAGGATGATGGTAAAGGGTGTGACGGGTGAATGGGTGACGGTAATGGGTGACAGTAATGGGTGTGACGAGCGTGGAAGGGTGTCCATTGTGCAAGGCTGGCGTTAGAGAGAGAGAGAGAGAGAGAGAGAGAGAGAGAGAGAGAGAGAGAGAGAGAGAGAGAGAGAGAGAGAGAGAGGTGCAGGCAGACAGATTATCTAACTCACTGACTGACTGACTGATAAATAGACAGACAAACAGACAGAATTCATACGTATTATCTTCTCTCTCTCTCTCTCTCTCTCTCTCTCTCTCTCTCTCTCTCTCTCTCTCTCTCTCTCTCTCTCTCTCTCTCTCTCTCTCTCTCTTCACACCTCATTTACTTTTCATTATTCCTCTCCCTCCCTCCTTCAATATATTTCTCTCTAAGACAAACAATGATTTACTGCACAGATGAAAACATGGAAATGAAAAGGAGGGGAAGGGGAGGAAAGCGAATGACGAGGGGAAAGAAAATAGAGAATAAAGGAGGAGGCAAAAAATAATGAGAAGAATGGGAACGATAGAAAGAGGAAGAAAGAGGAGGAGGAGGAGAAGGTAGGGGGGGAGAGAAGGGTGTTAAAAGAGCCAAACGAAGAGGAGATATAAAGAAAATGAGAAAATGAGATGGAGACAGATGTAGTGAAAGAGAGGAATGAGAAAAAGAGAAAAAGAGACGAGAAATAAATCAAATAAAAAAGAGTGACACAGAGGAACAGGGGAAGGGGAATAAAAAGAAATATAAGATAAAGAAGAGAAGAAGAAGCAGAGAGGGATAGGTAAGAAGACAAGACAAAAAAATAAGGGAGGTAGAGAGAAAAGATAAAGGGATGGGAAGAGAGAAGAGGAAGATAAGGGAAGAAGAAATGGCAAAGGAATGAAGAGAATAGGTAGATGGTGAAAAGCAGGATAGGTAGAGGAAGGGGAGGAAGAAGCAGGGGAAGGTAGGGAGGCAGGGAAAGGAAGGGATGTGACAAGGAGGTAGAGAGGCAGGGTAAAGAGGGGAAGCAGGGAGAGAAATAGAGAAGCAGGGGAAGGAAAGGAGGAGAGGTAGGGTCAGGTAGATACACATACAGAAGCAAGGGATGTGACAGGGAGGTAGGGACGGCAGGGTAGGTGAGTGTGGAGCAGCAGGATGTGGTGTGTCGGGCCTGGCTAGGTGCCTCGGGCCTGCCCAAGAGCCACACGTAACGCCCTGCTGCAGGTCTTGCTCACACCTGCTGTTGCCTGCCTGCCTACCTACCTGTCTGCCCTCAACTTGCCCAGTGCTTCCCATCCTACCTGAATCTACCTCATCCTCCTCATACTACTACTTCTACTACAACTACTATTACGACTACTACTACTACTATTACCTCTCACATTTTTACCTTGTTATAAATTTGCAGAGGTTCATAATCACTATCACTACCTGTGTGTTAATTACCTATAGTTGACGATCAAATAAATATTCTACCTTCCTCCCTGACTCTCTATGAATTTCCTGTTCCTACTTATTTTCCCTCCCATCACTCCTCTTCCTCCTCCTCCTCCTCCTCCTCGACCCTCAGCGGCGCGGGACGTGTGTCGTGCCCGCCTCGAGTCTCTCATTAACAGATAATTGCCAGAGTCCTCACGTGGTAGCGGATAAAGGCGCGGCTTCACCTCCCTCACACCCTTCCACCCTGCCTCACCTCCCTCCCTTACCTGCCTCCCTACCACCCTCCTTCACCCTTCTTTACCCTCCCTACCACCCTTCATTACCCTACCGCCCACCCTCCCATCCCTCCCTCCATGCCACTCCTCTTCTCCATTTCTTCCCTCCCTCCCACTTCTCCATCCCAGCCTTTTCTCTTTGCCCTGCCGCCCTCCCTCCCTCCCTCCCTCCCTCCTACCCATCCTCCCTCTCATCCCATCTCTCCCTCAGGCATCTCAGCTTCCCTCCTTCCCTCCCTCCCTCCCTCTCTCTCTCCCTCCGTCCCTCCCTCCCTCTCTCTTTTTACCTCCCTCCAGGCTCCCGACACACGTCTGTTTCACACCCAACGCCAGTGATACGCCAGCCACCTCCACCACCACCACTGCCTCCACCACCACCACCACCACCACCACCACAATCCTATTATTAATTTCGAATCTCCAAATCATGATTGCAAAATACGACAACGAAATTACGCATAAAAACAATACTGAAAAAAACCAAAATCAACCAAACAAACCAAAAAAAAAACCTATGACAACTGGTTTAGGGTAGCAGCTGAAGGGAACAACGGATAAAAATTACGAAACACTGCAAGTATTTTTTTTTTTTTCTCTGGCAACGTTGAGGCATAAAATCCAGTGATGAATGCAAATGAGTTGGTTAGTTAACAGACGCCCCCAGTCCATGCATTCCTACCTCTGTGCTGACGCGTGTTTAGGGCTGTCTGTGTGTGTCTGTGTCTGTGTGTGTGTGTGTGTGTGTGTGCAGTTTTTTTCTCCTTTTTTTGTTGTGTGTGTGTGGGTTGAGAAGTGAATTTGTGTGTGTGTGTGTGTGTGTGTGTGTGTGTGTGTGTGTGTGTGTGTGTGTGTGTGTGTGTGTGGGTGTGTGTGTGTGTGTGTGTGTGTGTGTGTGTGTGTGTGTGTGTGTGTGTGTGTGTGTGTGTGTGTGTGTGTGTGTGTGTGTGTGTGTGTGTGTGTGTGTGTGTGTGTGGGTGGGTGTGTACGTAGGCAAATATCTATTTATGTAGGGAGGAGTGTGTACGTATGGATGTTTAAATTGAAGTCCTATTTTTTGTGTGCGTATGTGTATGTATGTGTATGTGACTCGTAATTTGGGCTTACAGTAAATTTATGTGTACATCTACATATCGTCGTTCGTGTATGTGAATATATGTACATGTATGTGTGTAGGTGTGTGTAGAAATATATAGCAGTAGAAATAATAGCAGCAGTAGTAGTAATAGTAGGAGTAATCATAGTAGTAGTAGTGGTAGTGGTGGTGGTGGTGGTGGTGGTGGTGGTGGTGGTGGTGGTGGTGGTGGTAGTAGTAGCAGTAACAGAAGCAGTAACAAGAAGGAATAGCAAGATAGGTAACACAATACAGGTAACGTGATGACAACACACACCTGTCTTCACATTCACACAGGTAACAATTTACAAGACAAAAGATGCTGTGATCAAACTACAACTACACAATTACCTTCTCGTCTCACCGCCGCCACCACCACCACCACCACCACCACCACCACCACCACCACCACCACCACCACTACCATCACCTTCCCCTTTTTCTTTCTTCCCCTCAAGTTGCTGTTTCTATTATTCCTCCTCCCCTTCCTTCCTTCCTTCCTTCTTTACTTCTTTTTATCGTTCTTATTCTCTTTCTTATCACGTTTCCTCTTCCAGTGCTATTAAATTTCTCTTCATTTCTCTTGTTTATTTTGCATTATTCTGTTTTTTTATATATATTGATCACGGTTCGCTTTCCCCTTTCATTATTCCTTTCTCTTCCTCCTCCTTTTTCTTAATTTTTATAGATATATGTAAACACACAGACAGACAGGCAGGTAGCAAGCAAATAAGCGAGAGAGAGAGAGAGAGAGAGAGAGAGAGAGAGAGAGAGAGAGAGAGAGAGAGAGAGAGAGAGAGAGAGAGAGAGAGAGAGAGAGAGATAATGTTTTCACAGTTCACTCACGCATAAACCTAGAAATATTCCAAGGGTATAATAATTTAATTTTTGAATTGTCACGATGACTCTCTCTCTCTCTCTCTCTCTCTCTCTCTCTCTCTCTCTCTCTCTCTCTCTCTCTCTCTCTCTCTCTCTCTCTCTCTCTCTCTCTCTCTCCGGTTACATGAGATTCAAGAATTAGGAGGAATGTGAATGTGCATATTTCTGAGCATTTTTTTATTTTATTTGCACGACTAAAAAAAAATTAATGTTGTATCTCATGACAGACATTTTCTTTCTCTTTTTTTTCTGTTTTTCTTGATGTAAAAATTAGCCTGATATATATGTGTCTTTTTTTCTATTTCTTATCTTTACTTGCTTTATTTTCTTAATTTATATCTTACTTATTATGGGTTTTTTTTGTGTGTTTATCATATGTTCTTTCTTTACTCGCTATATATCTATCTATCTATCTATCCCGACAGCCCCGAAAACCCGACAACCCGACAACCCGACAGCCCGACAGCCCGACAACCAGCCTCCCTCAGTGTGTCCTGCCGTGTTCCAGAGACATAAATTGCGTGTGATGTGAAGTATCAGCGTTTGTCTCCCGTCGTGAATAACGCTCGCAGAAAATTTATCTTTCTTGAGAATGAAAGCCACGGAACCCACCTACCTACCCACCTACCCACCTACCCACCTCCCACCTACACACATCTGGCTTTATATTTATTAACTTGCATTATATTCTTCAGGACGAGAGGGAAAAAGGTTGACTTATTAAATTATCTTCACATTAATCTACTTTTTTTATATGTTTCGTTATTGTGAGTATGTGGGAGAGAGACACACGCACACACACACATACACACATACACACACACACACACACACACACACACACACACACACACGATCCTGGAGAACACAACCACGAACACAAACACACCCGGTATAAAAATTAATCTTTATGAACAGTTAACTACCTCATTGCCATTTAATTACCCTCATTATTTATCACCATTACCATGATTGATGCAGAGACATAGAGACGTGATGGATGAGAGCATAATAATTAGTAATAGAATAAAAAAAAACTATGATTATTAATATTACTGATATGCTAATGAAGGTGACCAAAGAGAGAAAAAAAAAGAAGAGAGATTTATACTAATTATGTATGTCTAATTAACGAAGAGGTGATGAGTAAAATGATGCATGTGACTTGGAGTTAGTGGTGTGGTACAGTGTGGTAGTATAAGATATGCAAGGATTTTCACCGATTCCTACCACATATATCTCTCTTTATATTCCCTTTATCTAATCCTATACTTTCCCTTATCATTAATTCCTTATATATCCTATTCAATCCTATATATGATTCCTAGAGTGTTATGATCATGTTACAATAAAAAAATAAAAGATAATTAATAGTATTTATATTCCTGTTTGATTCTGACACATTTCACAATTCACACACATAGAAATAAACACACACACACACACACACACACACACACACACACACACACACACACACACACACACACACACACACACACATACATATAAACATAAAAACGTATATGCCAGGCTGATGAATTGATAAATAAATAGATAGATAAATAAATAAATAAATGAATAGACAACTAATAAAAAAATGCACATGTGAACTTCTTTTTATTAATACAAGTTCCTATTTGCAGTCATGATTTAGAGTTTTAGTGCATGGTGGTGGTGGTGGTGGTGGTGGTGGTGGTGGTGGTGGTGGTGGTGGTGGTGGTGGTGGTGGTGATGGTGGTGGTGATAGGGTAACAAAATTTTAATACCGAATAAGCAAATAAATCAGATACAACGATACGCAAATATATAAATAAATAAATCACTAGAAAATATCCATCAATTACCACCATCCACAGACCTATAACAAAACAATATTAACTAAGAATCAATAACAGAAAAATAAGGTGATTCTAGCTATATATAGATGCATTTCTATACTCAATAAACTGTCACTTTTATCTCAGGTGGAAAATATATAAAAAAAAAAAATTAATATATATCATTTTCTTAGCCTCATTTAGCTAAGTAGACGGTAACAGGATCTCTTGTGTTGACTGTTATAACTTTAATGACCACTAGAGGCGCCACAGAAGCCTGGTCAGAGTGGGTGAGAGATGTGTATGTGGGCGTGACGTGGGTGTAGTGTGGGTGAGGTAATTACTCCCAGCTTAGGTCCATACAGGTAAGGAAGAGGGAACTGTGAGGTTGGTTTTTTTTAAAGTTTATTTATAACTAATTATTCGTAGAAGTTTTTTCCAAAATGCACAGATTAATTTTCAGTTCCAGAAATATACGTGTAAGAAGCTTTCACGAAAACACACACACACACACACACACACACACACACACACACACACACACACACACACACACACACACACACACACACACACACACACACACACGACCAATTTACTTTGATGAATAAACATTTATCAATTAGAGAAACGTGGTGAGTTTCAGAATGTTATCAAATTGCCTTTAGCTTGCCAATAGAGACAGAGAAAGAGAGAAAGAGAGATAGAGATATTAAAAGTATAATATTACGGAGAGCAACACAACAATGTATAAATAGACTTACCTTTATCTGCAGTCAGGCTCAGCAGTCCAATGCAATGGTAGAATTCACTCCAAAACATCACGAAATTAATGTGATGTTATGGCAGTGAGGAAGGAAGATGAAGGAGTGATGTTTTTTTCCTTCCATCTGTGGAGAGAAAGGAAAAAAAAATCGTGAGGAAGGAAAAAAATTATGTCGTTTTAGAAGGAATGAAAATAGTTAATGTTGGATTTTTTTTGTTTTATGTGAGATAACTGTAGAAAAAGGACAGATCTTGTGTGTGTGTGTGTGTGTGTGTGTGTGTGTGTGTGTGTGTGTGTAAGGCTTTAAAAAAAACATAGTAGATTCCTGTACTCGTTTTATTGCATTTTTTTGTTTATTTCATGTGCGTTATTTTGATAGACGAATTTTCTTATTTTTTCTCTCTCTTTCTCTTTCTCTCTCTCTCTCTCTCTCTCTCTCTCTCTCTCTCTCTCTCTCTCTCTCTCTCTCTCTCTCTCTCTCTCTCTCTCTCTCTTCATCACACTTCATCACACTTACCTCTAACATGATTAGGATGACACAAAAAACACCAAACACACGAGGTTAAAACACCAAAACAAACACGGAACACCTTCTTAAATACAACACATGTAATGGAAGGTCAAACGTGTCTTGAATTCAGGAAACATAATAGTCTTCCTTGAAAAATTACACACACACACACACACACACACACACACCATTACTATAAAGTACAAAATGCGAAAGAACAAAAATTTCCTTCCCCCACAAGTAGCGTTTTCAACTCAAGCGATAATTTCCTCTACAGATCCACCCGAGTTTACAAAGACCGATGACCTAACCTTAAACGAATTACCTGCCTGCCTTCCTACCTTGCCTTGCCTTTACCTTGCCTTGACTTGCTTTGCCCTTACCTTGCCTTGCCTTTCCTTGCCTTACTTTTCCTACTTACCTTACCATGCTTTTCCTTCCTTTGCCTTGCCTTACCCTGCCTTTAACTTGCTTTGCTTTTTCTTCTTATATTACCCTGCCTAACCTTACCTTGCCTTACCTTGCCTTGCCTTGCCTTGCCTTGCCTTGCCTTACCCTACCTTTACCTTGCTTTACCTTGCCTTGCTCTGCTTTTCTGTCTTACATTACCTTGCCTTGCCTGCTTACCCTTCCCTTACCTTATCTTGCCTTACCTTGCTTCCTTCCCTAGTCTCCCTATTTCCAAATTCGGGTTCTTTATCAGAGTTGTTCAGGAGGAGGAAGAGGAGGAGGAGGAGGAGGAGGAGGAGGAGGAGGAGGAGGAGGAGGAGGAGGAGGAGGAGGAGGAGGAGGAGGAGGAGGAATAAGAAGAAGAGAAGAAGGAACAGTGTGGTTAGGTTACCTTGGTTGGGTTCTGGCATGTGTTTGTCTGTCTGTTTCTGTCTTTCTGGTGTCTGTCTAACTGTTTGTATGGGTATAGGGTTGCTTTAACTCTCTCTCTCTCTCTCTCTCTCTCTCTCTCTCTCTCTCTCTCTCTCTCTCTCTCTCTCTCTCTCTCTCTCTCTCTCTCTCTCTCTCTCTCTCTCTCTCTCGTCCACCACCACAAGGTTAGAGATAAAATCAAACCAATTTCAAAACACCAAAATCTGTCACAAACTTGATAACAGACAGGAATGAGAGGAAATTTTGACACAGAGAGAGAGAGAGAGAGAGAGAGAGAGAGAGAGAGAGAGAGAGAGAGAGAGAGAGAGAGAGAGAGAGAGAGAGAGAGAGAGAGAGAGAGAGAGACAGACAAAATAAATATAGTAAGAATACAAGAACAGAAAGACAGACATATACAGACACAGAAAACAATTATATTTATACCAACACAATAAAAGAAAGAAAGAAAAGAAAAATGTTCGAGAAAATTTGAATAAAAGTGACGAGACAAGGAAGACACGATAGAAAAAAGGGGAAAAAAAAAGAGAGGAAACATGACAGAATAGAGGAAAGAAAATTGAGAAACAAAACGGAAGGAAAAATATAATGGAAATCAAAGGAAACAAACAAAAAATATAAAAACATAGATACATTAAGATAATTGCAAGACAAATAAATTAAAAGAAGAGAGAGAGAGAGAGAGAGAGAGAGAGAGAGAGAGAGAGAGAGAGAGAGAGAGAGAGAGAAGAAAAAAAAATATCGTATTCCACCTCTTCAGTAGCCAGTCAGGGTCACCAAAAAAATATTCAAACACATAATTTATATAATCATTATGCATTGATCCATAAAGACTATTGTATATTTTCTTGTTTCAAATACCATATATACATGTTTCGACAAATGTGTAATTATCGTCTTATGGTGTCCCCCCCCCCCATCTCCCACCCTCAGTCCAAGAGGTTCTCGATCCACCTCTGCTCCTCCACATCTTCCTGTTTTATTCTAATCCTCCACCTTTTGTAGTCTCGGGGAAAAGGAAAAAAATGGAAAAAAGGAAAGAGGAAAATGGGAAAAAGGGAAAAAAAGGGAAAAAAGGGGAAAAAAGGGGAAAAGGGAAAAAGGAAAACAGTATCACAATAACATGGTATCTTTATTTTCATCCTCCACCTTTCCCCTTTTTTCTCTTTATTCCTTGTCTGTCTTTTTCCAGAAACAACATCTCTGGTTTCACTTTCTTTCTATTTTTTTAACTCAATTTTTTTCCCCCTATATCTCTTTATCTTTCCCATACTCTTTTTTATTATGTTTCCTCTCATTTACAAGTATAAGGGGAAATCACTATACACTAAGCTGGAAAAGGTTTGCTTAGTGATATAATGTTACATAAACTAAGAATTCCAAATAATAATAATAAATAATTGATAAAAGACATAAGAAAGTAGAGAAAACTACATTATAGCAAATAAAAAAAAATCTAACTGACAAGAGAAGAAAGAATCGAAAAATATTAATAAAAAGAAAACAAAAAAGATTAAAATGAAAATAAAACTAAAAAATAATTTGAATTAATATCAAATTAATGTATATTTGTTTTTCTCTCTTTGTTTTGTTAATGACGAATGAAAGGATGAGAGAGAGAGAGAGAGAGAGAGAGAGAGAGAGAGAGAGAGAGAGAGGAGAGAGAGAGAGGAGAGAGAGAGAGAGAGAGTTGGAGAGAGAAAA
>JAPQNM010000029.1:9878762-9898762 GCA_029783475.1 Metacarcinus magister | reverse complement strand
TCCTCTTCTTCTTCTTCCTCCTCCTCTTCCTCCTCCTCCTCCTCCTTCAACACAAAGTCTCTGTCTAGTCACACTCACGAGCACTCATCTCCCCTTTTTCTGACTGTTATGACATTCTCTCTCTCTCTCTCTCTCTCTCTCTCTCTCTCTCTCTCTCTCTCTCTCTCTCTCTCTCTCTCTCTCTCTCTCTCTCTCTCTCTCTCTCATATTTGTATTTCTGATGCTACATATCACCCTTTCAAGCCACTCATTCTTTTTCCCTCCTTCTCTCCCCTCCTTCTCCCTCCTTCCCTCCCTCCCTTCCCTCCTTCCCTCCCTCCCTTCCCTTCTTGTTCCCTCCCTCCCTCCCTCCCTTCCTCCCATCCCCTCCTTCCACCTTGTTCACCAGCGTAGAAGGAGATGCAAAACAGTTCAAGTCTTGTCCTCTTACTCAAAGGAGACTTGGAGTGAGGAAGAGAAGGAAGGAGCAAAGGAGTGAAGGAAGGAGCAAGGAAGGAAAGAAGGAAGGAAGGAAAGAAGGAAGGGAAAGAAGTGGAGCTGCTTGTAAGTACTCTATTGAAACTCAAAAAGAAAGAAAAAAAAGAAAGAAAATTATTATAAATATTATTTGTTAATTTTCTGAAATCGTTCCTTAGAAAAAGCTTGTTAAAGAAATCTTGTTGCACATTATTATAAGATGTTTAAATGTGTATGTGTGTGTGTGTGTGTGTGTGTGTGTGTGTTTATGTGTGTATATATGTGTGCGTGTGTTTATGTGTGCGTGTTTGCGTATGGGGAGGGGGAGAGGGAGGGGGAGGAAGAGGAGGTAGAAGTATATCAAACCAGTGACTATATCAATCTAACTTTTTCTTTCTCTTTTTTTTTTTCTTCTCTCTCCCTCACACTTTACTTTCTTTTTTTTAATCCTATTCTCACGTTGTTATTTTCGAGGTGAAGTGGAGGCCCCGCGGCGCCATTGCACTGATTGACGTACGTGGTGGTAGCAATCAGGAGTCTTTCGAAAAATAGGATAATACCGACAACTGGAAGGAAATTGGTGAATGTCGTATTACAGTATCACGCAATGTATATGTGTGTGTGTGTGTGTGTGTGTGTGTGTGTGTGTGTGTGTGTGTGTGTGTGTGTGTGTGTGTGTGTGTGTGTGTGTGTGTGTGTGTTTGTTTTCTTCTTTTTCCGGGTAAGTTAATCTAATAGTCAGCGTTATTATTATGATCTCTCTCTCTCTCTCTCTCTCTCTCTCTCTCTCTCTCTCTCTCTCTCTCTCTCTCTCTCTCTCTCTCTCTCTCTCTCTCTCTCTCTCTCTCTCTCTCTCTAATTCATTTTCCGCTAATAAACGAACCAAATGAAGGAAAGAAGAAAAAATAATTAACTCTCCCTTTCATGGAAGAATTTAATTAATCCCCCCAAAAAACCTTAACATATATGCAAAACCACAAAAATAATCATACTAATATAAAATGCCAAGATGCAGCTACAATTACGTATCTTCTTAATTAATAAACAACTGGCGGCAATAACATTCATCTGATCACTTATCTTGGATTCATAATTACCCCCCAGTGTAATTAACCTTAATGATAGGTAATTACCAGCACACACACACACACACACAGACCCTCATTCTATTACATACATCAATCTTATTACTAGCAGGCACCCCACCCCTCACGCCCACCCCTCACGCCCCATCCTCACCCCACCCTCAATCCACCTTCAATCCACCTTCCTCCCCAAAAGACAAAAAACTGTAACAGGAAAAAAATACTGCAAAAAAAAAACTAATAAAAAGTTATGTACGTACAAGAGACTAAATTAACAGCTGCGTCCGTGCCGTCCTTGTTTCTCTATCCTTGTTGACGTCCTTGATGTGGATAGGTAAGGAGGTCAAAGGAAAATACACAGGTAGGTTCGAAGGAATAGATTGAGGTCAGTGAGAGGACGAGGATGGAGAGAAGGAGAGGAAGAGGTGAGACAGTGGAAGGAAAGGGTTAGAGGAGGATAAATAGAGAGGTAAGGAAGGGAAGGAAATGTGGGAGATGAAGGAGTAGGAAGAAGAGGGATAGGAGATGGAAGGAGAAAGTGGATGAGAGGAAACAAAATGAGATGTTGGAGGAAGAATATGACGAGTAAGAGATGAGAGTGTATAGAGAGGCAGTGAGGAAATATTAATTGTGTTTTGAAATAAGGACAATGATAATAATAATAATAATGACAATGAACCTGCTTCCACGAGAACAAAACTGCAAAAGGATGTTCACCCAGCCAGGTAAAGAGATTATTCTACGCCTACAATGAACACAGGTATACACAGGTAAGGACAGGTAAACAACAGGTAAACAATAGGTAAACATCCCCGTGAATTTTTGTTTTTTTTGGATTAATTACGCATAGTGCCCCAATTTCATTTCGTAACGTATAGCAGATTAAACTTTTTCATCTTTAAACATTGTGTCAGAAAGAAACACATATACATACATACATACATACATACATACATACATACATAAGCTCCTCCCTTCCCCTCCTTACCACACTTCCATTAAGGTGAGAATGATGACTGGTAGAGTGACAAGGTGAAGAAACTGCACACTTATCAACATCACTCCTGCAAACAACACCTTACACTCTTAATTACAGGTGTGTTTGGCCACGCAGTCCGTCAAGGTGTATGTTCAGTGTGATGGTAAGATAAGTGTGATTGAAAGGTGAGTTGCGTGTGTTTTAGTAGTTATTTAAGTACATTGTTGGTTTATGGTTTGTTAATTGTGGGTTCAGGTGTGTGGTGATGAGTTGATAAAAGATGATGTTCAGTACTGTTGGGATGGATGGAAGCTGTAAGGATGTATGTATGTTACGTGGAAAATGTGGTGTGTGTGTGTGTGTGTGTGTGTGTGTGTGTGTGTGTGTGTGTGTGTGTGTGTGTGTGTGTGTGTATGTGTGTGTGTGTGTGTGTGTAATGGTGAATTCCTGTTTGTATGTGTGGCATAAAAAATGTTCTATATATATATAATGTTTTATTTTTATTTTAGGATTTCATTTTACGAGTGAGAAAAAAAATATTGTAGTAGTGGAAAATGATAACACATTATTATATCTTACGTAATCTACACCAGCATGAAAAAAAAAGTAATCTACACACATGGACATTGAATATATATAATAATAATAAAATAAAATAATAAAACATATATGTAGACACGTATGCAATCTAATCAACATTCCCTCACGTACTAAAGAGTTTATGCAAACTATTATCGTGTTATTTCGAAATAGAGCAAACAGGAAACTCCATTAATAAACATCGCTCGGCCGAGAAGAAAAGATGGATAGAAAATGTTTAAAAATAAATAAACAAAGGAATAAAAAGAAAAAAAATTGAAGCTTATTGATAAACTAAACGAATCCAACTAAGCTTCACTCCACTTCGAAGCTTCAAATGTCTACGTTCCATATGCTTCACATGAAATATTCCTTCAAAAAAATCTAATTAATCGCTATTTTCTACCTATAATGATTGTGTTTATATCCGCTAATTACACATGCTAATCTCACTCTCACACACTCTCACACACACACTCTCTCTCACTCTCACTCTCTCTCTCTCTCTCTCTCTCTCTCTCTCTCTCTCTCTCTCTCTCTCATTCATTCATTCCTTTCTATCAGACATAAATATTGGTGTTTGAGTGAGTAATGCATCCTATTCGTTACCAACACATCACAAGGGGGGGGGGCAGGGGGCAGAAGGGGGGCAGAAGGGGGGCAGAAGGGGGCAGAAATAGGTCATGGCGGGTAGGGAAGAGGGGGCAAGCAGGGTTGCAAGGGAAGCACTGGCAACCAAAAAGGGATAAATGAATCAGGGAGAGAAAACAATAATAACTCTTTCACAAACAAAGGGTAAAACTAAAGCAAATGGAGAGAGAGAGAGAGAGAGAGAGAGAGAGAGAGAGAGAGAGAGAGAGAGAGAGAGAGAGAGAGAGAGAGAGAGAGAGAGAGAGAGAGAGAGAGAGAGAGAGAGAGAGTGTACATCAGAATATCATGAGCTTCCTAATGTAAGTACAAACGTCAACAGCCAACCAGCAACTCTCAAAAAAAAGAGTACAGTGAGAGAGAGAGGTGTTGGGATGAAAGTTCTATCCTCTCTGAATGATGCAAGATAATTAGGGACAGGTGATACAGGTGATACAGGTGATACAGGTAAAACAGATGTGACAGGTGTCGTAACTAATTCGCCTTAATGACAGTATTGAAGCAGGGAACAAAAATTAATTAATACTGATATTGTATTTCTTCATGTTTGTAATGATGATGATGATAATAATAATAATACTTATGTAACTTTTTATTCCCTTTCAGATAATAATACTAATAATGATAATATATACTGATGATATTTTACCTGAAAATTCTCAATAATAAAAAAGAATGAAATATATTAAGAACTTGAATACCTAAAAAATACTCAATAACAAAGATTAAAATATATTAAAAACTTGCGTCCTTAAAAAAAATAAGTTCAGGTATGAATAAACCTTTTTACTCTTGGTCAACAGGTAGACTTAAATCCCTTACCTGCCTGTTACCTGGTGTTGGAGGTAGAGGTAGCAGTACTATAAGGACAAACACAGGTACACACTAACACCTAAGCAGCAAGGTGTTAATTAAGTAATAGAAGTCTGAGTAACCATTAACCTACTTTATGAATAGTAGACTAAAGTACACTATTAAATTTTATAGGCTTATTGTAGGCTTAATTTTACTTTTTTTTACCTTTTTTGAAATGATTACATGGTAGGCTACTGTATACACCTGCTGGCTTCCCTTTCCCTTCCCTCTTCCCCTTTAAAGGTAAATAGGTAATGTTGATTGATTTAAGGGACTAAGCCAATTACTTCATCTGCGGTGGTGGTGGGGTGAGAGCAGCAGGGTGACGGAGGGGTGAGGAAGGGGATGACGAAAGGGTGATGGACGGGTGATGAAGGGATGGTGATGTTAGGGTGACGAAGAGGTGACGAAGAGGTAATGAAGGGGTGACAGAAGGGTGATGTTAGGTTGAGGAAGGGGTGACGGATGGGTGCAAAGTTGACACAATTGTATTATTTTGAGATCAAGGAAAGCCTGAAACTTCCATCTGTTACGATTGAGAGAGAGAGAGAGAGAGAGAGAGAGAGAGAGAGAGAGAGAGAGAGAGAGAGAGAGAGAGAGAGAGAGAGAGAGAGAGAGAGAGAGAGAGAGAGAGAGAGAGAGAGAGAGAGAGAGAGAGAGAGAGATTAAAGCGTCGAATAGATGGGATGAAGCATGCATCAACTCTTCATAATTAATAGTGATTGCATAGTAAAAGTTTAAAGCACATGACGCAACGCACACGCACGCACACACACACACACACACACACACACACACACACACACACACACACACACACACACACACACACACACACACACATACATATTAGCCACCATTAATGCAGGTGTGTAATGAAGGCTTAACACAACGCCTCACCTTTCCAAACTCTTTTACATGACGACATTAACTCAACGAAAAACACGACCATCTCCCGGAAGATTTATCCTCGAGGGAGAAAGATGACTGGACACTGAAACACGACTCCACGACTACACGACTCCACGACTCCACGACTCCACGACTCCACGACTCCACGACTACACGACTCCACGACTCCACGACTACACGACCGAGAGAGGAAATGTGATGAAGGAATACTAACACATTTTCCTTTTAATTTCACACACTTGGTCAATTTTTTTTCCGAAACCTAACAGGGATGTATCTGGTAGACTTCATTAGGCATTCAAAGGCACGAGGGAAAAAGAATCTGGTCAGTGACTTTAATGAGGTTTTGCTGTTAGGTTAAAATAATGGTTTATGTCCACAATTTCATTCTTTACTTTAGTTATATAAAGAATATACTTTTTAACCTAACCTAATATAATCTAACACAACCTAACCTAACCTAACCAAATCAAACCTAATCAAACCTAATCTAACCTAATCTAACCTAACCTAACATAATCTAATCTAACCTAATCAAACCTAACCTAACCTAACCTAACCTAACCTAACATATTCTAACCTAACCTAAACAAACACTAAATCCATATACTTGCAAGAATTCGAG
This sequence comes from Metacarcinus magister, assembly GCA_029783475.1. Lineage (NCBI taxonomy): Eukaryota > Metazoa > Arthropoda > Malacostraca > Decapoda > Cancridae > Metacarcinus > Metacarcinus magister. The sequence goes on along the minus strand of JAPQNM010000029.1, from coordinate 9,892,623 downwards.
GTAGCTATGTAAAATATGTGTGTGTGTGTGTGTGTGTGTGTGTGTGTGTGTGTGTGTGTGTGTGTGTGTGTGTGTGTATATGTGTGTACGTTAGTTTACCCTTAATATCTTTCCTTCCCTCCCTTTCCTGCATATACAACCCTCCCCTCCTCCAATCATCCTTCCTTGCACATTATTTCACTTACATTCACATATTGTGCCTGGCTGAAACTTCGATAATACACTCGCTTTTGTTTCCTATCCTTTGTTTCCCCTTTGCAGTCTTTATTTCATCTCCTCCACCACCTCCTCTTTCTTTTATTTCTCCTCTCTCCCTCTCTCTCTCTCATCATGTTTCTCTCTTCTTGCTTCTCTCCTTCCATACCTAAGCACTCCTTGGTCTTTCATCGTTCAAATGTTTATTATAATTTAGTAAACTGACCTAACCTTCCTCCCTCCCTCCCTCCCTCCCTGCCTTCCTTCCTTCCTTCCTTCCTTCCTTCCCTCCTTTCATCACATTCCTTTCCTTCCTATTGCCCTATATACAACAAAAATATCAACCTCGCTGGATACTCATGAAATACATGGAAAACAATTTATATAGTAATCATAATAATAATAACAATAATGATAACAAAAACACCACACAATAATAATAATAATAATAATAATAATAATAATAATAATAATAATAAAACTACAAACTTTTAACTCGCCTTCTAACTCACTTCATAACCTTACCTCACCTTACCTTCCCTTACTTAACCTCACCTCACCTCACCTCACCTCACTTCATCTCACCTTACCTTACCTCACTTCCCCTTACTTCACCTCACCTAACCTCACTTAACCCTACCTGTTGTTACCTGGCCTTTACTCATTATTGTGGCTACATACCTCATTTGATGCATAAGTAAAGGGAACAACGAATTTGACACATTAAAGTTACCTGGGCAGCGTGTGATGAGCAGGTGGAGTTCATTCAGGTGCACCGTGCTTGTCTGTCTGTCTGTATGTCTGTATGTGTGTCTGTTTGTCTACCTGTGTGTGGTGAGATAGAGAAGTGTGTATTGGAGAGAAGAGATGGAGAGGTTTAATAGACTGTGAGGTAGAAGAGAAGAGAAAACAAGACAAGACAAGACAAGACAAGACAAGACAAGACAAGACAGGACAAGAGAAAAGAAGAAAACAGAATAGAAGGGAAGAAAAGAAAAGAGAAGAGAAGAGACGAGGCTTAGAAAGGGAGAGGTAAGTGAAAGTGTAAATAGTCTGTAACAAAGGTTAGAAAAGTTAGGGAAAAAGAGGGAAGATGTGGGCAAGAATGGGAAGGATTGGAAGGGAAGAGGAGAGGGAGAGGTAAGATGTACGATGGAGGGGGAGGAAGGGCAAGGAAGAGAAGAGGGAAAGGTAGAAGGAAGAGAAGAGAAAATGCTGGAGAATGAGAATGAAAAAATGAAAAAGAAACGACGAACATAAGGGAAGGGAAGGTTAGGAAAGGGATGATAGAATGAATTCAATAAGAGTGAAAGAGAATTGATAAAAGTGAGAGAGAGAGAGAGAGAGAGAGAGAGAGAGAGAGAGAGAGAGAGAGAGAGAGAGAGAGAGAGAGAGAGAGAGAGAGAAGGAAGAGAATGCAGGTGATAAATAAATAAAGACAGGTGTTGTGACAGGTATAAATGGAAAGGTTGTGATCTTGTTGCCTTGACACAAGCAAAAGATGAATAATTGAAAACTCTTCCTCCATTACGTCTCAATGGGTTTGCCTGAGTAATGAATAGAAGGATGAATGGTGAAGAAATGTGTACTCCTGCTTATATAGTACAGTGGTGTAGTAGTAGTAGTAGTAGTAGTAGTAGTAGTAGTAGTAGTAGTAGTAGTAGTAGTAGTAGTAGTAGTAGTAGTAGTAGTAGTAGTAGTAGTAGTAGTTTATTAAAAAAAAGTGTATATATGCAATCAAAAGTTAGTGCTCGTAACAGGTAATGTCTACTGAAATATGCAAAAAATCATGTAAATAAATATTCAACGATTCTGAAGTTACTCTTAAATTGATTGGAAGATTGAAGGTTTTGTGTTCACACATCAATCTTGTTGTTGGGTATACTTATGTGTACAGCAATGAGTACAAGTGTATCTAAATATTGAAAGATCAGTAAGACAAGAAAAGTAGACACATTTACATACAAAATAGATAAAGATGACTGAATGAGTGAGACGAGGCGAGGAAATGCTTCAAACAGATAAGATAGAGGATGGTTTAAACTGAGTGACAGACAGATAAATAGACAAACAGAGAAACGAAAAGGTTAGGGAACAGTAACACAAGATAAATAATAAATACACACACACACACACACACACACACACACACACACACACACACACACACACACACACACACACATTCATCATAGGTACTCGATACGTATAATGTCAAATGCTGGTGATATTTGGTTGAAAGAGCAATATAAATTATGCCAAAGAATCGCATCCGTCAGTGAGGTAAATAACATAGATACATCAACTTTATAGGTCCACGTATAAGTACACGGTGACGCCATTTACAAGTTTACAAGTCATAACCACAAACAAAGACGTTAAATCACCTCTATTAAGCTACCACTAAGAACGAATATTTACTGACTTCACAAACCTGATAATTATACACGACGATAATGAAACAAGTGTTGGTTTCAAGAGATGAATTGATGTTTAAATGAATCGTGATGAATTTAAGAGACTTCCATGGCTCCTAAAAGTTACAATGGATGAAAAAAAATGAGTAAATATTTCATGTCGAGGAAAAACACGAACCTGATATTATGACTAGACACTAAGGAGAAAAAAAAAGGAGGAAAAGAGAAATGATTGAGTAATTGGAATCGAGTAATATGAAGATGATGATTTAAAAGGCGTCAAGAGGCTAATAGAATGAGAAAAGAGAGAGAGAGAGAGAGAGAGAGAGAGAGAGAGAGAGAGAGAGAGAGAGAGAGAGAGAGAGAAAAAAAAAAATATATATATATAAGTAAAAACATGAACATTTATAATACAAAAAGACGAATGATGTCAAAGAAACAATATAAAAAAATTCCAATCAAAAATAAAACTTTGAATAAACTTAACATAAAATAAAAAAAAAAACTTTGATACATTAATTAATAAACACCATTGATTAGATAACCAGGTATGTTTGACACTTCAATATATACAGGTGTGTGTGTGGGGGGGGGGAGGCAGCAGGTAAATAGGAGGTTAACGTTTTTATGGTGTGTAAGAAACGTTTACTGAAGCTTCTTAGATAAAGGGAGAGTGAACGTTTGTGAGTGAAGGCATATTAGTGAGTGAGTGAGTGAGTGATTTGATGTAAGAGAAGACGAGAAAGTAGAGGGTATTAGTTACTTTCTAACATTTTTTTTCTTTTTTTCTACGTTGTTCCTAATCTTCTTAATGAGGATAATCTGGCCAGGATGGAAAACTAAGCCTTAATTAGGATATTTTCTCCCGTCATCTCTCACTAATTCCATTTTCTTCCTATTATGTTCTATATGTTGTTCTCTCTCTCTCTCTTTCTCTCTCTCTCTCTCTCTCTCTCTCTCTCTCTCTCTCTCTCTCTCTCTCTCTCTCTCTCTCTCTCTCTCTCTCTCTCTCTCTCTCTCTAAGTGCATTTTTATTCTTTATCTTCGTATTGATTATCTGCTTATCTATTGAATTTTATCAGACAATCTTTTTTCTTTTTTATCTTATTCACTTTATTTCCCTTGCCTTCCCCTTCCTCATCCTCTTGTCACCTCTTCTCTCGCTTTCTTTTTTTTCCCTCACTTTTTTTCTGTCTCTGGATATATGTAACTTGTAATCTCCCTCGATTTCTTTTCTCCATTCTTTTTGACCCCTTTTCCCTTCCCTTCCTCCTTCCCTCCTTCCTTCCTTTCTCCTTCCATGCCGCTATATCATATTCATCTCTCTCTTGTCTACCTCTGTACATTGTCATCTGAATCTCTCACTCTCCTTATTTTACCTGGAAAGAAACCGCCAGGTACGAGTTTAGTCAAGCAAACGCAATAAGATGATATTCTCCTCCTTCCTATCTGACAACCTCTACCTGAAGGACTGGTTTCAGGTGACGGATCTCGGCAGGTGTCCGCGCAGCCTCACCTAACCTGTCTTCCTGCACAGTACATTGACCTCACTTGCACGTCGCCTTCTCTCCAGCCTGCACTATTCTCTTACCTCAAACTATTTATCACTTGTTTGATTTAGTGTTCTTTGTTTTATTAATTAATTACCTGGAGGTTATTTATTTATTTATTTATTTATTTAATTTTTGTATTATTATATTGATTTGATATTTCGTGCTACCTAAAGTTGATTATCCTTTAGTGTTTGAGAGATTCATGAGAAAAAAATGGGTTAGATTGACGTGTATGAGAAGCAAGACCCACACACACACACGCACACACACACACACACACACACACACACACACACACACACACACACACACACACACACACACACACACACACACACACACTTCTTTCCCTCCCCTGCATTCTCACCTCTATGCAGTGTTACGCTACAATACAACTCAGGAGGAGGAGCCGTGAAGGCGGAAGGAAGTGTTACGTTTATAGTGTGTATGTAGGAGGTTCGTGGCCCGCCCTGTGCTTGCCTTGACTCTAGGGCGCGCAATGAAACCTGCAGCAGAGGGAAGGTGTTACGGGAAGGCTTAAAACTACGTGAGTGGAAGCAGGAAGAGTCTGCATCCACGACCTTTTCCATGCCTAGATTATATTCCTCCCTCCCTGCTACCCTCCTACCCTGCCTCTTCCTTTGTCTTCCTATCTTGCTAACCTCTTCCTTCCTATCCTGCCTTTCCCCTCCCACCCTGTCACCCTGTTACCCTGCCTCTTCCTTTGTCTTCCTATCTTGCTACCCTCTTCCTTCCTATCCTGCTTCCTTGCTTCTTCCACTGCATCCTTTCCTCCCTCCCACCCTGCCGCTCTGCCTCACCCTGCCTCCTTGTCCACCTGCCGCAATGATACTAATGATAGTAATGATAATAAAGAAGAAAAACGAGAACTAGACCAAGAACAAAAACATGAACAAGAAGAAAAAAACAGGATACAGAACAAGAATTTCCATGCAGACTGGTGGCCTTTGTCGCATGAAAGTAAAAAAACAACACAAAAACATACTAAAAAAAATAAATAAATAACCATAACATCGCAGACGACTCATTCTACCGATAATATCCATGTCTTTCTTGTCTTTTATCCTCTTTTTTTTTAGCGGTGGGGTTGCAGGTTTGGGGGATTGAAGGTGTGGGGGGGACGGGGTTGTTGGGGATAGATTGATACCTCTCCCTCCCTTCAACACCTCCAAACGCATACTACCACTTCTAAGTTGTATGTATATAATCTTTTGTTATATATCTGTTTATTTGTACATCTCTCTCTCTCTCTCTCTCTCTCTCTCTCTCTCTCTCTCTCTCTCTCTCTCTCTCTCTCTCTCTCTCTCTCTCTCTCTCTCTCTCTCTCTCTCTCTCTCTCGCGATTGTCCCCTCTTTCCCTCCACTAACCCATCCAAAACCATCCCTCCTCCTCCTCCTCCTCCTCCTCCATCACCCCCACCACCTCCCACCCCCCAACACCCCCACCTCCCCCTCCACGGCCTTCAATGTAGCACCGAATCCACGCAGTGAGACCAAATAACTAAACTTTGGCAGCGTATGTTTCCGTGTTTCGCTCTTCACGACTACCTCATCACCGCCTAGACATCCTTTCATCTTACCTTCACCTCATCACCTCACTCATCACACCATTCTCTTTCAACTTGAGGTGCTCACATACATTTACATTTTGCGAAGGGTGTGTGTGTGTGTGTTTGTTTGTGTTTGTGTGGGTGTGCTTCTGTGTGTGTGTGTATGTTTAGAAATGGTGTTGATTTTTTGTCTAGTGTCTTGTGGGTAGATAATAATAGACTGATCTCAATGTTTTCTTTTGTTTTATACCGAGAAGTAATTGTACGTACATACGAAAACAAAAACAAAGATAAAAAATGAAGATAAAGAAGAATGTAAAGAATAACATCAATATACATGTTTCTAACCCATTCGTAACACCAACTTTACCTGCCTTTCCAAGTTCAAATGACTAGCAATTAAAACTTCATTCATAAACATTCTATTCCCGCACACCTTTCCACAGCTTCCTTCAATCATTTCTTTCAATCCATCTATCTATTCATACACATCTTTCCTTCATTTCCTTCCATCCATCTATTCCTACACATTTTCTTTCCTTCATTTCCTTCAATCCATCTATCTATTCCTACATATCTTCTCACAATTTTCTTCATCTTTTTCAATCCATCCATCTATTCATCCATCTATCCACTCTTCCTTCCTCACATCCAGCTCATTCATCCATCTTTCAGCCTCACCTGCAAAACACATCCTGGTTCCTTACCCAAATTTAACTATGAACAGGTAATTAATGGAAAGAATACACTGACAACCGATATATTATGATAAGAAAAAAGTTAGCTAGAGACAAATAGATATCTTTTTACCTGCATATTTTTGGAAAGTTTTATTTTTGTATGCAATGTTGCTTCTAAATTATAAGCCCAAAAAAATACGAGGATTGCTACAGTTCCGTAATTACAGTTCCAATTGAGTTAGTTAATGATTTCCGTTTTGTACTAGAAAAAAACACCTTCCATTTTGCGCAAGATTTTTTACAGGTGAGCAATTAAGGCAAAGGTAGTGTAAATCAATTAGGGTTAAGTGACCAATGATCTCACCTTTATATAAATTACCTGCAATTCACCTTTAGAAGCTTGTTAAAGGGTTTTCTCTATTTCTCTTTCTTTTTTTTTACTCTTTCTTTATTCAATTATTCGCTCTCTGCATTCCCTTCTCTTTTTCTCTCAGTTGTATTCCCTAAACACTCTGCTAGCTTTCAATTTTATGTTTATCTTTCTTTTTTTTCTCTTTTTTTCTCTTTGCGTTCTTTCTTTCTTTCTTTCTTTCTTTCTTTCTTTCTTTCTTCTTTATTTCACGCGTTCCTTTCCCCTCTTCTTCTCTGATTGCATTGATTGTTTTATTAATTCCACTGTTTCTTCCAATTACTCCTCTTATCTTTTTTGTTTCTTTTTCTGGTTCTTTGTAATTATTATTATTATTATTATTATTATTATCTATTGTTTTTAATTTTCTCTCACTTCCGCCCATTCTCTTTTATTTTCCGTTATTATTTTGTATATTTTGCTCACTTTTTTCACCTTTTTTTGTTACTTCTGCATGTTTTCTCTTGAATGGCCCTATCATTATTAAATGCTCTCTCTCTCTCTCTATCTCTCTCTCTCTCTCTCTCTCTCTCTCTCTCTCTCTCTCTCTCTCTCTCTCTCTCTCTCTCTCTCTCTCTCTCTCTCTCTCTCTTTATTATATCTACACCTTCAAAATAGGATGCTTAAGTAATTTTAACATATTATTTAAAACTACAAAAGGTATTTATCTTAATTAAATATTTAGTGACATATTTTAATCATGTATAAGATGTCACCTTATTAAAACATTTAGTTAAATTGACGTGACATTTTTTTATAATAAACTACAAGATAAAGCAAGAATATTAGTGTGAGTTTTAAGTATTTCTACCATTTATTTTTCATTCCATTTATATAATCACATGACTGGTCGATATTAAATAGTTCTCACATATATATTTTTTTTCTGTTTCCCTTTCCAATCACTTTATCTTTAACCAGACAACTCTAAGTACTTTGTAAAAACGGAGCGAGCAACCATAGATAGTAATATTCTGATGTTTGATTAAAGTGATGGACGTGTGTGTGTGTGTGTGTGTGTGTGTGTGTGTGTGTGTGTGTGTGTGTGTGTGTGTGTGTGTGTGTGTGTGTGTGTGTGTCTACAACGTTCATTAAGTAATCACTCCTTAATTTTTTTCTTTCTACCTCATTTCCTTCTCAGAGTAAAAAGAAAATTGAAGGAGAAAATATACATATGAAAACAGACTTGTAAGGTTGTTGGAGTGGCGAGGGGGTTGGGGGTGTTAGGGGGGGTTGGGGGGGAGGTGAGAGACAAGGTTGGGGTGTTGGGGGGGTTGGAGGAGGGGGTTGGAGGGGGGGATGAGACAAGGCTTCAGTGATATATATTTTTTTTATTAATCCTTCTCTCGAAATAGTTTGTGAAATGCCTGAAAAGTTCCCTCGATTTCAGACAGGTAGCAAAAGTGAAGAGAGAGAGAGAGAGAGAGAGAGAGAGAGAGAGAGAGAGAGAGAGAGAGAGAGAGAGAGAGAGAGAGAGAGAGAGAGAGAGAGAGAGAGAGAGAGAGAGAAACATAAAAAAAGTAAGTGAAGTTTTTCCACACATACTTTTCCATACATATATATAAATAGTTTCTCTCCATTTTGTTATATTTTTCCTCTGTTTATCCTTATCTCTCTCTCTCTCTCTGTTTCTGTCTACCTGTTCGTATGTCTTGTGAGGCTGTTTATCTATCTATCTCCCATACATACACATACATAAATACATACATACATAAATACAAACACACACACATTCAAACACTGACACCCTAAACAAGAAAGAAATACAAAAGTACACAATGTTTTCTTTCCCACGGTTGACCTTTTGGGAGGAGTAATTAGCCAGGTAGGTATTCAAGGTCAATGTTTACCTGTGAGGAGCCACAAGGGTCAATTAAGTGGGAAATTGGTGCTATCTGTGACCCTTAATTGCTCTTGTATTGGCATGGAAGAGGAGAGAGTAGCCTGAGAGTGTTTACAGAGAGAGAGAGAGAGAGAGAGAGAGAGAGAGAGAGAGAGAGAGAGAGAGAGAGAGAGAGAGAGAGAGAGAGAGATGAGAAAAGATATATTTATAGTCAAATCAAGTCAGATCAAAGAAGCTTAGTAATGATGTATTTTCTTTTTCATTTTTGTTTTCTTCCCTTTTCCTTTCTTTCTTTCTTTCTTTCAGTTTCTTCCTCCTCCTCCTCCTCCCTTCTTCTTCCCTCTATCTCCTCCTCCTCCTCTTCCATCCCTCCATCCTCTTTCCCTTCCTTCACCCACCTTCCCCTTCTATCTCTTCCTTCGCCTTCCCATGTCTTTCCCTCTACCTCCTTCTCCCATTCCATCCATCCTCCCCTTCCATCCTCCTCCTCCTCCTCCTCCTCCTCCTCCTCTTTCTCCACCTCCTATTCCTCCTCCAGACAACAATGTGTTTCCAGCTACGCCTCAGCAGCATTACAAAAATTACCTCCACTCCTCCTTATCTTTCCTCCAAATGGTTTACCTCCAGAGAGATTTTTTCCGTTCCTACACAGAGTTGAGTTTTCTTTTTCTATTCGTTTTTTGGGGGATGAAAGATTTTTGGTAAGGACGGTCTTTGTAATTCTGTGTGTGTGTGTGTGTGTGTGTGTGTGTGTGTGTGTGTGTGTGTGTGTGTGTGTGTGTGTGTGTGTGTGTGTGTGTGTGTGTTATACTTATATTTATTCCTATACCTATATATTACTTTTTTTTACTTTTTGTGTGTATAGAAATTTGTCTCTCCTTCCATTACTCTTCCCTTACGTTTTTCCTTCCTTCCTCCTCTTCCTCCTCCTCCTCCTCCTCCTCCTCCTCCTCCTCCTCCTCCTCCTCCTCCTCCTCTTCCTCCTCGGATTTCACTATTGTTTAGTATATCTGGCGTGAGACTTATTGTACTAACCCTCACTAATACTCTCTCTCTCTCTCTCTCTCTCTCTCTCTCTCTCTCTCTCTCTCTCTCTCTCTCTCTCTCTCTCTCTCTCTCTCTCTCTCTCTCTCTCTCTCTTTCATTAAGGTGTCCTAGTTCAGCTGCAACACATGTAAACTTGTATTTCCATCTAATTCGTTGCAGCCAAGGCGAGGCAAGGCCACTCCTCCTCCTCCTCCTCCTCCTCCTCCTCCTCCCCAACACCCACCAACTCAACTTCCCTTCTCACTTTTCCTCCTTCCATCAGCCTCTCCTCTTCCTCCTACTCCCTCCCCATCTCCATAACTTCCCTCTTTACTTCAGCTCCTCCTCCTCCTCCTCCTCCTCTACCATTTTGACCTTGCAATCACGCTGCAATCTCACTTCGGAGGCTCGAAATCGCTCCCAAAACACATGGGATCCGTCAATGCATTCAGATTGTTTTTACTGACATGCTATTTTGTTTTCCTGTCTATAAGTGAATGAATAAATAGGATTACAATAAGGGATGTGTATCATATGGGGTTATTTTTTTTTTTTTTAAGAGTTTTGATCTTGTTTTTGGTTTTAGTTTGTGGGAAAAATGGATTAATTCGATTTTTTTTTTTTTCTTAGAGTGAGAATCGATTAAATTACATGTAATACTGGTTTAAATTTTTTTTTCCTCACTTTTCCCTTTTTTTCTTTTATATATTTCTTAATCATCTACCAAACATGTGGTGAAATGTGTGTATGTATGTATGTGAATGTATGTATATGTGTGGGTGTGTATGTATGTGTGTATGTATGTATGTATGTGAATGTATGTATGTATGTATGTGTGTATATCTGTATGCGAGAAAAAAAATCATTCACTACAGGTTAATAGCAACAACAAAAAACAACAAATTCCTGACCTTCCCCATACATCAGGTCAACACAGGTCAAGGAATCACATGACCTACATACCATGACCTACCTTACCTTTCCATACATATCCTACACGTGAATTAATAGGTAAGGGGAGGGGGAGTTAATAGGGGGAGGGAAGGAGGAATAGGGGGAGGGAAGGAGGGGAAGAAGGGGAAGGGAAATTTAGGGGGAAAATAGGGAGGGTACATTAAACCTTTTTTCCCCTATTGTCTAAACATAAGATGGGGAGAAGAAAAAAAAGCTAGGTTAAAGAGAGAACTGGCAACCGCTCTGAACAGTGTATCGAACATGAGAGAGAGAGAGAGAGAGAGAGAGAGAGAGAGAGAGAGAGAGAGAGAGAGAGAGAGAGAGAGAAAAAAAAATATATATATATACTTTATACACCCTAGTTCGATAATCACCATCACCACCACCACCACCACCACCACCACCACCCAGCTTATTGACAAAATGCACATGTTCTCAAGGTCAGGTTAGGGTCATGCAGTGCCATACGCCATGCAAGGGAGCCAGGCAAAGGGGGGCGGGGGTCATAAAAGATAGAGGAGTGATCGGGGGGGGGGTAAGGGGAGATAAGAAGGGGTGCGTGGGTTGGGGGGAGGGAAAAGTGGGGTCATATGTGCAAGTGCATCGTAAAAACTTGGGGAAATGTCCTCTCTCTCTCTCTCTCTCTCTCTCTCTCTCTCTCTCTCTCTCTCTCTCTCTCTCTCTCTCTCTCTCTCTCTCTCTCTCTCTCTCTCTCTCTCTCTCTCAACGTACAAGATCAATAAACATGGTGGTAAAAATCTTGACACAAACGTTATTAACATTATCACCTCATGACAAAAATACGAAGCCCTTTGTTTGTGTTAGAGAGAGAGAGAGAGAGAGAGAGAGAGAGAGAGAGAGAGAGAGAGAGAGAGAGAGAGAGAGAGAGAGAGAGAGAGAGAGAGAGAGACGGATGGAAATTGTTGGATATGCAACAGAAATTTTCAAGGCTTGTCCGTCCCCCTTTTCCTTCACCCCCGCACCCTCCCGTCTCTCTCTCTCTCTCTCTCTCTCTCTCTCTCTCTCTCTCTCTCTCTCTCTCTCTCTCTCTCTCTCTCTCTCTCTCTCTCTCTCTCTCTCTCTCTCTCTCTTCTGTCTGGCAAAACTGAAATAGGAAAACTTTGACGTTAGCTGTGAGAATGTTCACTGTCTCTTTATTAATAACACGCAAGGGAAGGGGGTTGAAGGGGAGGAAAGGGAGGAAAGGGGAGGAAAGGGGAGATAAAAGGGGAGGAAAAAAGGGGAGGAAAAAAAGGGAGGTAAATGGGGAGGATAACGGGGAGGAAAGTGGTGAGGAAAAAAGGGAGAAAAAAGAGGAAAACGGGGAGGAAACAAGGATGAAAAGGGGAGGATTAAGGGAAGGAAAGGGGAGAAAAAAAGAGGAATGAAAGAGACGTAAGGTGAAAAAAGAAGGAGAGGGAAAAATGAGGGAAAACATTTATATTTGTCTTCCCTAACGAGTGTGAGTTTTGCAATAAATCAAACTGTCACTCCACTGTATTTTCCGATCACCAAACATTCCTTGACCTTACATATGCCTCCCTATTGACCTATCTTGACCTCTCTTGACAGGTGTGATGACCCCAGCAACCCCACCTGGCACCTGAAATATTACACCACACCTGCGCTTGTGATGATGACCTTAGACCAAGATTTCACCCTCCTACTAGCTGACCTTTCTTGACATGTTACGCCCTACGCCTTACCTACACAACCCTCACACCTAAAATGGGCAAGTCACCCCTCACCTGACCTCACCTATACACCTACACCTCCACCTGACCTTTAAATTCGCAACCTTGACCCAGAGGTGTTGCCAGACTCTCCTGTTTAATGAAATGGTGATTAAATTATGTAATTGGTGCATGATATGTATAATTTGAATGGATTTAATTTGTTTTCGTCTGTAAAAATGCGTTATTAACATCAGCTTTTGACAAGTGATTGAGGGAAAAATTTTAGTTTTTTTATATATTATGAGTTCAGTGGGGTGTTTTTTTTTTTTATATTGCACAATAGCAGGTGTTATAATTTACCTTTATATAATTTACCTGTATATAATTTACCTACTTATAATTGACCTACTTATAATTGACCTACACAATACAACCTCAGCTGTGTCCGGGAACCTAATTTTCTCGCTTATGAGCCACACTATTCAAACTTTTTTTTCACTTTTTATATATACCTAAAAAAAAAAAACTTAGAAAAGAGAGAGAGAGAGAGAGAGAGAGAGAGAGAGAGAGAGAGAGAGAGAGAGAGAGAGAGAGAGAGAGAGAGAGAGAGAGAGAGAGAGATAATAATAAATAAATGAATAGCTAAAAGTCTCCTAAGCAATATTATATATTTTCAAATTTTCCATTTCTCATGAACATAACATTAAAATTTTCTTAGTAATAATTATTTTTCTAACACTGAATGAATCTCGAAAAACAAGAATAAACATAATCATCTCATTATTTGTTCTTTGTGTGTATGTGTCTGTGTGTGTAGGTGTGTGTGTGTGTGTGTGTACGTGGGTGTATGTGTCTAGATATCTATATAAATATCATACAAGATGCAATAGACAATCATACCGACCATTATTATCTTTCCATGCATCATCTCAGTATTGCATCTTATCTTTTCCTTCCTTCAGCATCATTGAGTCAAATTTGCATGTAGTTGTCTATTAGGGCAGGTAACAAGAGCCGAGCCAAGGACACGATAATAGGATTTGAGGGTATTAAGGCAGCCTGTTGTCATTTGAAGGACGTATACCTCGTCATCCTTCAAGATAATATTTCTAGTGTGAGTGAGAGAGAGAGAGAGAGAGAGAGAGAGAGAGAGAGAGAGAGAGAGAGAGAGAGAGAGAGAGAGAGAGAGAGAGAGAGAGGTGTAGGTACGGGAATCAAAGTGAGCTTGAAGGTTCTCTCTCTCTCTCTCTCTCTCTCTCTCTCTCTCTCTCTCTCTCTCTCTCTCTCTCTCTCTCTCTCTCTCTCTCTCTCTCTCTCTCTCCTTACCTTTATCTTGCTTTACGATGTGAGAGAAAGAGAAAGAGAGGAAAAAGGAAAATAATTAAGACAAACTCAACACAACCTTTAAACTGGTGGTAACGAAGGTAGAAGAGGAGGAAGAGGAAGAAGAAGAGGAGGAGGAAGAGGAGAAAGAGGAGGAAGAGGAAGAAGAGGAGGAGGAAAAAACCAAAAATAGTCTATAATTCCATATATTTCT
>JAPQNM010000029.1:9866262-9868762 GCA_029783475.1 Metacarcinus magister | reverse complement strand
CTAGTCTTTGCTTTGCTATTCTCATTAGGTTAATATTCTAGCCCAGGAGGTGAGATTACCGTTAAGTTGCTCTGTTTAGATGGCCAGGTAACTTGTGGCTGTGTTTGTGGGAGGTGAGTGTTTGTCAAGGATAATCCGCGAAGGAGGAGGAGGAGGAGGAAGAGGAGGAGGATAAGGAGGAGGAGGATGAAGAAGAGGAGGAAGAGGAAAGGTTAGAGGTGAGATGTTGAGATGGAGGTAAGGTTTGTTGAAATGACTTCGTAATTAAATTGAAGTGTTCCCTCCTCCTCATCCTACTCCTCCTCCTCCTCCTCCTCCTCCTCCTCACTCTCTTCCTCTCCCAGCCTTCATTATTTTCTCTCTGTTTAGATTATCCGTCTCTCTCTCTCTCTCTCTCTCTCTCTCTCTCTCTCTCTCTCTCTCTCTCTCTCTCTCTCTCTCTCTCTCTCTCTCTCTCTTCTAAGATACATGTACTACATCTCCTTTACAAGCTTCCCCTCGTAGGATTTCATCATCAGAGCTCTCTCTCTCTCTCTCTCTCTCTCTCTCTCTCTCTCTCTCTCTCTCTCTCTCTCTCTCTCTCTCTCTCTCTCTCTCTTCAGCACCACCTCCACGACTTTCTTATCCTCCTCCTCCTCCTCCTCCTCCTCCTCCTCCTCCTCCTCCTCCTCCTCGGTCAGCCTCTCGGTCAGCTGGTTTTGATGAATAACTTTTCCTCACGTCCCGACACATTGCCTTTCGTTGCATCTTTCCCTCACGCCCACACCAAGGAAGACCAGCCCAAGCAGCCCAAGACAAAGTGCTTCACAGATAAAGTAATAAAATATGAATTAAAAAAACGCCCAATCCAGCCCAATTCACCTGAAGATAGTGGTTTTACAGATCAAATGATAAAATATTGATGGAGAAAAAACAACGCCCAATGCAGCCCAATTCACTTCAAGATTTCAAAGTGCTTCGGAGACAAATAAATAAAAATAATCTATGGTGTAAAATAAAGAAAAAAAAATATAAGACAAAGAAAAACACTGATAAAAAAAAAAAAATCACCTCAATGGAATAAAAAAACAAACAAAAAATTCTCCATCTGTAGACAAAATACTCTGAACAAAAAAGAAAAAAGAAATGACAAAAAAAATAATAATAATAATTTCACCATAACAATACTAACAACCACAAATAATTACAAACACAATACACAACCTGAAATACAATACCACTGGATAGGCTGGAAATAGGCCTATGTCCAAGGTGTCAAGATGTCCAGTGAGGCAGAGACGAGAAGAGGTCAAACAGCCTACCAAGAGGGACATGTCAGAGCCTTGCAATACACATTTAGGCCTAAGACATTGACCCCCCCCCTCCCCCCCTCCCCCCCCAACACCAAGCCACAGTAACCCCTCCCCCCTCCCCCCCTTTCCCTCCTTTCCCCCCATCACCACGCCACACTGACTAAGTTGGTAACACTGGATAAATTTATTATTAAGTCTATGTATCATCTACGAGAAAGAGGAAAAGGAGGAGGAGGAGGAGGAGGAGGAAGAGGAGGAGGAGGAGGAGGAAGAGGAGGAGAAAGAGGAGGAAGAAGTGTTTGGTGCAAGTCTATGTAATATTTGTGCAGTAAAAAGGAAAAGTAATGATGTTATATAGATTGATAAATAATAACTGTGAGTAAAGTATATAGGGAAATAAAAAATGTATAGGTCTATCAAAAATGCATAGGCCTATATAAGAGAATGTGTGTTCGCCCTTACTGCCACTATTACAACAACAACAACAACAACAACGACAACAAGAACAACAAGAACAACCTTTAAAATAAGTATAGAATAAGAACAAGAAAAAAAAGAAGAAAACAACAGATCATACAACACTATAAGATGAAAAAAAAAAAAATCATAAATAAAATAAAATAAATAAATAGATAAATAAATAGGTCGATATATAAATAACAAAATAAATAAAAAAAAAAAAAAAACACTTAACCAAACATTGCAAACTACTACGGAAAGACTAATTAAAACCTACCACTGAGATTCACAACAAAACCCACCTCTTCCTCTTCCTCTTCCTCTTCCTCCTCCTCCTCCTCCTCCTCCCCCTCCCCCCCCCTGTGGTGTAATAGACTCGGAACTAAAGGTGTATTGCTATAACTTCACTACCTCGTTCAACTGCCAAAAAGTATCAGTTTTTTCCCAAAATTTTTCGTTCGCTGATATAGATGTGTGTGTGTGTGAGAGAGAGAGAGAGAGAGAGAGAGAGAGAGAGAGAGAGAGAGAGAGAGAGAGAGAGAGAGAGACTGGTTTTCCTTCTTCCTTTCTTTTTTTTCCTTTTTTTCCTGTCGCCTCAGTCCTGTTATAGTAGAGGTTGGGGGAAAAAAGTGGTTATTTTCCTGTCTCTTTTCATGATCTCCAAACACCTGACTCTCTCTCTCTCTCTCTCTCTCTCTCTCTCTCTCTCTCTCTCTCTCTCTCTCTCTCTCTCTCTCTCTCTCTCTCTC
>JAPQNM010000029.1:9851262-9861262 GCA_029783475.1 Metacarcinus magister | reverse complement strand
ATAAAATATCAAATAATGAGAATAATAATGGAAGAAATTATATTATTTTTTTCAGTGTAAAGAGATAGACTGAGAGAGGGAAAAAAGTGCTAAATATTTCATTCCCCAGGTGTAGGTAAGAGAGAGAGAGAGAGAGAGAGAGAGAGAGAGAGAGAGAGAGAGAGAGAGAGAGAGAGAATCGAGTACATACATACATACATACATACTACACACATACATACATACAGCAGAATGTAAATCTATAACCAAAAAAAAGACCAAGAAAAATAATACCTTTCCTTCCCTTTCTTTTTTATCCTCTACTTGATTCACACACACACACAAAAAAAAAAACGCATTATTTTTGTCCATTTTTTATCTATTTTTTTTAGGCTTACAATTTATGAGTATTCAATTCCACCCTCACAAGCCCTGAAGCGGATATTCCTTTCAACTTAGAAAATATACATAACATACAGCCCCCCCCCGCCCCCCTCTCCCCCTCTCTCTCTCTCTCTCTCTCTCTCTCTCTCTCTCTCTCTCTCTCTCTCTCTCTCTCTCTCTCTCTCTCTCTCTCTCACTGCCGATAGGAATGAAAAGTGTGACGAGAAATTAATTGGCAAATGCATGAATACACACACACACACACACACACACACACACACACACACACACACACACACACACACACACACACACACACACAGACCTCAACATTGAACATAACCTTTACCCATCATCATCATCATCAGACATCCCTTAACCAACAGTCAGAGCTAGGGTCAAGGTCAGAGCCTCCTTCACCTGAGCAGCCCTGAACACTCATCACATCATCCCACACATCACCACGACAAGGGAAAGTGCATCACAGTTACCCGTCAAAAGTCACTGAGGAGGAGGAGGAGGAGGAGGAGGAGGAGGAGGAGGAGGAGGAGGAGGAGGAGGAGGAGGAGGAGGAGGAGGAGGAGAAGGAGGAGGACAAAGGAATACATTGGATGATAAAAGCAATGGGTTCTAGATTAATTGTATTTTTTTGACTACCTCTGCTGTCTGGGGTCGTGAATTAATAGTAGTGGATGTTTAACAATGCATAAATGATATCATGCTTCTTATATATTAATGTCTTAGCCCATGGTTGTGTTAATTGTTATGTATGATATGGTAATGTTTTTTTTTGTATCTTTTATTTACCTTCTTACTTTTATCATTACTATTATTACTACTACTACTACTACTACTACTACTACTACTACTACTACTACTACTACTACTACTACTTGTAATGGTGATGCTATTGATACTCCGATCAATACACGGTAGAAGTAAATCTATTTCAAGTAACTACATTTTTTTTCTCCACTACTTTTTCTTTCGTAAACTCAATAACAATATTATTTCCTTCTTTCCCCCCTCTCTTCCTTTCTTCCTTCCTTTCTTCCTTCCTTCCTTTCTTCCTTCCTTCAGCACATTTTCAGCACACAAATTACAACACACTAACGAGAGGCCTTCTCAATCAATAGGATGTGTTGACATGTTGAAAGAGAGCGAGTGAGAGAGAGAGAGAGAGAGAGAGAGAGAGAGAGAGAGAGAGAGAGAGAGAGAGAGAGAGAGAGAGAGAAAGAGAGAGAGAGAGATTGACAGAGTTGAATACGAATACATACATACAGAAATACATACACGCACAAATACACAACATGAGAGAGAGGCAAGTAAGGTAAGGTAAGTCAGACAGACAGAAGCAGACAAAGAGACAAAGGTTTAGGTGAATAGTTAAGGTCAAGACACAAGTGAACACCTGTATTGAACTCACGTATAGGACAGTACGTGTTCAGCTTATCCCAAAGTGACTTCATCATCTTCACTCCAGCCAACCTAACCTAACCTACACTTAGATTGTTACCTGCCCCAAGTGGAGACTCAAGTGGAGAGGTGGAAGCAGGAAACCCTTAGAGATGTATTACTTAAACTTGACATCAGATAATATAGTTTAATGAAGTATTTGTAACTTTATATTGAATTTAGATAGATAAAGGTAGATAAACAGGAAACCTTTGAAAATGTATTACTATAACTTAACATTCAATAATAAAGTTCAATAATAAGTTTAATGAAGTATATGTAACTGTGTATTAAGTTTAGATAGATAAGGGTAGATAATAAGGGATAGATAGAGGTAATTATAGGTAATATTAGAAAGATTGTTACTGGTTTTCTTGGTGTCATTACTATTCAAGGGTAAAATGTAACTTTTCCTGGTTTTCATAAGACTGGCTCGATTGGCAGCTCGTGAAAATCAAACTCCCCAATGACAAGTGGTTCGTAAATTTTTCTCTCTGGCAAGATTAATTTTTAGTCGCCACGTCCAGCAAACTCATAACTATTTCTTGATGGATTGTTTCTCTCTCTCTCTCTCTCTCTCTCTCTCTCTCTCTCTCTCTCTCTCTCTCTCTCTCTCTCTCTCTCTCTCTCTCTCTCTCTCTCTCTCTCTCTCTCTTTTTTTATTACCGATGCTTTTATATATGCTTTTAGTCAAGGTTTTTGTATATTTTCATTTTACTCCAACTGTTGTGAAATAGCTTACTTTTGTCATTTTGAAACGGACAAACACATTTCTCTAAAAGTTGTAAGGCAAAAGGAAAAATAACACTATGCACATCAAAATGAAAACAGAAATGCATCATCGACTTGTTCATCTTGCAGGGAAATGAACATCAAGTTATATTATATTTCATCCACTCTCTCTCTCCCTCCTTCCCTCCCTAACAATCTAACTTCATATAAAAACCAATTTCCCTCTCCCAGCGAGCAAACCAGAAGCCAATTTAGCCAAACCAGACACCAAGTCAACCATCCATATTTATCAAAGTAAAAACACACGAATCCAACAATTAGCGTCCCTGAGTTTGAATTTGAAGCGAGAAAACATTTGACGACTTGTAAATTTTATCACCAGTTGGGTGTGGCTGGGTTGGGGGGATTGGGTTGTGTGGTTGGGGACAGTACATAGGTGTTGGGGAGGTTGATGAAGTGTAGTGTAGTGTGGTGTGGGTGTGTCTGTATACAAGCAGTCAGGTCAGTCGATAGCATTAGCTCATCTTGGGGACAAAAGAAACGGAAGAAGTCAATACCTGAGACGTGAGAAACAGATGTATGAAAATTGCTTCCTCCTTGACACCCACTTGCAATATAAAATGTAAAGAGAAACAATGTAAGACTTCCCGCGAATGCCACATTAGATACAATGAAAACAAATGTAGGTAAGATACATCATTAATCAACTCAAACATCAGGTGTGTCTTACATGGTCTGTCTTGCGTTCGTTGAAATATTGAAGTGGGTAATGTTTTTCGAGGTAGAAAATAACGTAATTATTATTCCAACCAACCAACAGACTCGGAATGAAAAAACTCACTCAATGTACTTTTACTTCCACAGAAAGACTATTTATTTCATTTTTCACTGTCACACAAACACACACTTACACACACGAAAAAAATATATAAATAAATAAAGTAATGACAAAACCAACAAATTCTAAACTAAATCCGTTATTTCCTCGAACTTTGCTCAAAACATAATAACAGTCTCTCTCTCTCTCTCTCTCTCTCTCTCTCTCTCTCTCTCTCTCTCTCTCTCTCTCTCTCTCTCTCTCTCTCTCTCTCTCTCTCCAGTCACGCAACGCCCCAGAGGCCAAAATAAATCAAAGTAAGGGTCATTTTAGCATAACTTCTAGCAAAGGTGACGATAGCAGACATTTCCACAGGTGTCTATTGGTGTCTGTAGCGTTATTTCACCTACCCCCCCCCCTTTCTCTCTCTCTCTCTCTCTCTCTCTCTCTCTCTCTCTCTCTCTCTCTCTCTCTCTCTCTCTCTCTCTCTCGCTCAGACACGTTCTTCCCTTAATATGTACCCAAATCTAAACGTAATCAAATCCATAAGCCTTAATATTATAGTTTGTACGTGTCTATGTGCGTGTGCCCGTATGTGCGTGCGCGTACGTGTGTGTGTGTGTGTGTGTGTGTGCATGTGTGTGTGTGTGTGTGCGCGCGCGTTGTTAGGGCTAAATGTTTTCCTTCCTCTGATCCTCACTAGTTGGCACGACACACATTTTCTTTCTTTCTTATAAACCATAAGGTCATACCCTGAGTGATATAGTTGACTTAAATTGTTGTTCAATGTATGTATTTATCAGTATATGTATATGTATTCGTAGTTTAATTAGTATGTAATAGGCTGCGACGTGGTATTGTGGGTGACGTGTTAAATGGTTCGAGCGTGGTGATTCGAGACGTCTTTGAGCTCGACACTAATTTCGACTCATGACTATTCTCGTTACGGCGCTAAGGTTATGTCTCTGACGGTGCGTGTGCGTGTGTGTGTGTGTGTGGAGTATCTAGTGTGCGTGGTCTTTCAAGGTGACGCTAGCAGCAGGGTGGGATTCTGTTAAGCCTACTTCAATTGGTTCACTAGGTTCACTCACTATTCGGTACACTGGTTCAATTGGTTGGGCTACGGATGAGGCAGACCCCAGGGTAATAGGGTGTGATTCTGGGGTGGTAACTGTGTCAATTGCCGTGATAGTTGAGAGAGACTAGATCTTTCTAAGGCAAATTTTACACTAATATCAATACGAAAATATAGTTTAGTATGGCAATAAGTGGGGAAAAAGTGTAAAATAAAGCTTCCCTGATGATTAAGTAACAAGTGTGTGTGTCCTGGTACATGAACAAGGGTATAATGACACTTGATAGGACGAATAACATAGGAAATAGCCTAGTTTACCTTTCCTAACTACCCCTGGGCTCTCTCTCTCTCTCTCTCTCTCTCTCTCTCTCTCTCTCTCTCTCTCTCTCTCTCTCTCTCTCTCTCTCTCTCATGAATATCTGCTGAATTCAAACGTAATCGAATGCATAACCTTTAATTCGGATACTATTCCAATACTGTGTGTGTGTGTGTGTGTGTGTGTGTGTGTGTGTGTGTGTGTGTGTGTGTGTGTGTGTGTGTGTGTGTGTGTGTGTGTGTGTGCGTGTTATTGCTTGTTGCATGTGAGGTTCGTATTTGATAAATAAAATGTATATATTCTTGGACAGAAAGACGGAAGGAAAGGTAAAATAAACACTATTGAATTACCACAAATAAGACGAAAAGTGACGATGAATGGAAAATTTACGTTCAACTGGACGAGATTATTTATAAATAACCTTTATGTACTTATATCAAAAGTACATGACTGTTACTTAAGCAAGATTACTTTTATTTCTTTATTCATTTATTCGTTTTCTATTTTAGTTACCCAGTGTCACTTGGAATATTGAGTGTAAGGAATTTTCAAATAAATGAGTAAATAGCTATTATTTTACTTTTTCACACTAGCGGTCTAGAGAATTGAGTGTTGTGTATTTTATTACCTGATGAAATCTTGAAAAGGTTTTACTCCTTTCATTTCCAACCCGCGTCCACCCCATACAACAATATAATGAAGCACCAGCGACACATACCTTCCCTGTGATGTCAGTGGGGAGTCGAGGAGAGTCGCAGCACACACAGGACCGGAACACACAGTGGCACGTGGGCACGCCTGCTGCCACCCTCTCCTCCACAATCTCGTAAGGATTCGTCGTAGGTAATAGACGCGTCGTTGTTGCCAGATGTAAGAGGAATGACTAGACGTCACAAGACTTGATGTCAGTCGCCAGCCAATGACAACACTGTTTTGAAAACAAAGCAGCCAATCCCGACTCCCGAGGCGGGTGGAGTGGGCGGGTGGGGAGTGGGGGGGAGGGGTCACTGCCATGTATCTAGACTATTTCTTTACTTAATCCTTATCTTTCACTCGTCCCTGCCTCTGAGCCTCGCCCCAACACTCCCTCGTGTGCCCGGCGTCCACAGGCACCACACAGGGCCAAGGGCATCACGCACTCACTACATAAACACCAATTACTAACTAAAGGGTGAATGTGTGTTAATACCAAAACAATTGTTTTCATAAAGTTTCATATAATTTATTTTTATAAATCAACACAATTGTTAGAGATGAATAAATGTTTCAAATGTTTCAAATGATTCATGGACGTTCGTGGCGAGTATGAATTCGACGGATTTGTTATTACTATTATTATTTTCTTGATAAATCAGTGATATATATAAGACTTTAGCAGGAGATAAGAAAACATCAATGTAAAATTATTCACATACATGTTTTCTTTTTTCGACACCAAAGGATTATATATAATTGTTGTTGTTATTATCATAGGTATCATAATTATTATTTATTTTTACTTTGATAATTATTGAAAGTATTATTTTATTTTGCATAGTGTAAATAAAAGTTAATTTACCAAAGAAGAAGCGTTCGTGGCGAGGACGAATTTAACGTCTGGATTTATTATTATTATCATTATTTTCTTAGTCATTAAATTTTTTCAGACTTCAGCAAAGAGGTGAAAAAAACATGGCGGCAATTTAATGCGAATATAATAATAACTATCAAAGTGAAATGGTTCATGTACATATTATATTCGGTGCCAAAGGAATATATAATTATCATTTTTTACTTTATTAATTATTGAAAATTCTCGGACTCATTGTCAGTAAATTATGAAAACGTAGTTAATTAGAGCGTGACACGAGCTGGCTATGCACCACTGCGATTTCTTATTAATAACTGTCTGAAATAATTTGTACACAATATATAGACCACACGTTTATAGCTGACACTACACTGTTACTTTAATTATTTTTTTTTTATATACATATACAATTCAGTGAGGTATGATAAATAAATAAATAAATAAATAAATAAATAAATAAACAAATAAATAAGTAAAGGAATGGTTAACAATGAACCTTAACAATTTTTTTATTTTTTTATCTAAGAGAAAAGTACAAAAGCGTGAAATAAAAAAAAACTAATAAAAAAAAAGAGAACAGACTCGTAACATAAATAGATAAAATAAATGAATAAAATATTATAATCCCATATGTAAAAAAAAAATAAATAAATAAATAAATAAAAATAGACATTTATATATAGTATGAAACGATAAACACACAGTCGCCTAACCTTGAAATAATATAAAAAAAAATTAAATAAAAAGGACAAATAATATACTCAATTAGGTCAAAATAAATAAGCAGAAAACATTTTGAAGTTGAAGGTAAAGACAGGTAAGCAGGTGAAGATGAAGGTAAGGACAGGTAAGCAGGTGAAGATGAAGGTAAGGACAGGTAAGCAGGTGAAGATGAAGGTAAGGACAGGTAAGCAGGTGAAGATGAAGGTAAGGACAGGTAAGCAGGTGAATATGAAGGATAATTAAGAGGATAGTACAAGGTGGGGTCGATGTGGTGTTGTTTAAGGTGGTTTTAGCGTCTCACGTCTCCTCCAATGTGATTATAAGGTGATTCCTCATTGATTATTGAACGACAGTCTCATGGGAGAGTAAAGGGAGGAAGGAAGGAAGGAAGGAAGGAAGGAAGGAAGGAAGGAAGGAAGGAAGGAAGAATAATGAGGGAAGAATGAATTAGGTGCCTCTCTCTTTCTTTCCCTCTCTCTCCTTTTTAATAATAATATATTCCTGCCGTGCGTATATATATAAACAATTTTATATTGGTAGTTATTATTGTGAACACACTAAATTGCCTTAATTTTTTTGTTTATCTCCTGCTTAAGTGTGAGAAATTTCAATCATCAATTAAGAAAATAATAATAATGTAAACAAATCTGTCGAATCCGTACTCGCCACGAACGTCCTTGAGTCATTGTCTTGTGCTATGGTGTGCAGCATATAATGAGGGGAGAGCGGAGGAATCACAGCTACAAAGACTTTATATTGAAGATGAAGAACATATGATAAGAAAAGAGTTATTCGAAGTTCAACAGCTGCGAAATACGAAGAACTAAATATACACTATATGGAGGAAGCGTGAAAGATTAGCAAATAACTTAACATCATGAAAATTAGCACGACACATGAACAAACGTATAAAATTGACACACACACATCCTAGGAAAGCACCGTTGCGAAGGCTGAATCTGTGGACGCTGGGCATACGAGGGAGTGTTGGGGCGAGACTCAGAAGCAGAGACGAGTGCAAGATAAGGATTTAGTAAAGAAATAGTAGCCTAGATATATGGCAGCAACCTCCCCACCCACCATCACCACCACTACTACTATACTATAATAGGCTGCCGCGGCCCTGCTGGTGACCTGGATGTATTGTGACTCTCCTAGACTCTCCATCCTAGGTAATATTTTTCTTTATGTTTGTTTGTATATAGTAACCTCATACCTAACCTAACCTAACCTAACCTAACCTAACCTAACCTAACCTAACCTAACCTAACCTAACCTAACCTAACCTAACCTCTTGGATGTCGTTAAATCTAGTCATGAAGATATTTTTACAAAGCTCAATCTGTTGTAATGTAAAAATGTAAAATACTGGTTCTACCGGGAAGGAAATATGTCCTAACGTAACCTTGGCTCGTTATAGAGAGAGAGAGAGAGAGAGAGAGAGAGAGAGAGAGAGAGAGAGAGAGAGAGAGAGAGAGAGAGAGAGAGAAAGAGAGAGAGAGAGATAACCG
This sequence comes from Metacarcinus magister, assembly GCA_029783475.1. Lineage (NCBI taxonomy): Eukaryota > Metazoa > Arthropoda > Malacostraca > Decapoda > Cancridae > Metacarcinus > Metacarcinus magister. Next base: position 9,852,700 of record JAPQNM010000029.1, on the reverse strand, counting down.
GAGAAAAACAAAGACATGGATGATTTTCCCTATCTTATTCTGTCCTCCTCACCTCCCCTCTACCTCCTCTCTGTCCTTCCGTCCCTTCCTCCTCTCTCTCTCTCTCTCTCTCTCTCTCTCTCTCTCTCTCTCTCTCTCTCTCTCTCTCTCTCTCTCTCTCTCTCTCTCTCTCTGCTTCCTTCCCCTCCACGCTCGCCTCCCTCGTCCACATTTCCATCACAAAGGGCACCATTTACTGCCAAGATTCTGTCAGCTAATTGGGTCCAACTCCCTTCCATTGATGCCTCACAATTTACTTTTATATGTATTTATTTTTTTTATATGTACGTAATTGCAACGGCATTCACCACAGCGCTATTTGATGGGTGGTAATGGTTGCGGTAATGATTGTTGTTGTTGTTGTTGTTGTTGTTGTTGTTGTTGTTGTATTTTTTTCCTTGCTTCGTTCAGTATCATCATTATAATTTCGTTTCTTTTTTGTTTTGTTTCCTATTATAAATACAATTGTTTTTTTTATCGTATTTCTTTTATTATTATTACTATTAATTTATCTTATATGTGGATAACCGATAATTGTATTTTAATATATCTTCTTTCTATTCCTTTTTGTATCTATTTTCTCTCCTCTTCCTCTTCCTCTTCCTCCTCCTCCTCCTTCCTCCTCCAGTGCACATTCATGACCTTTATTCATGTATTCATTCCAACGACAGAGATGAACAAGTACAGATATGGAGAGTAAAAGATCACGTTAAAAGGTCTTTGATGAAATCCACGAATCGAGCTGAATATAAAAAAAAAGAGATAGAAAGATAGAGTAGATTAGTTGATCAGCGAGAAAGAGAGAGAGAGAGAGAGAGAGAGAGAGAGAGAGAGAGAGAGAGAGAGAGAGAGAGAGAGAGAGAGAGAGAGAGAGAGAGAGAGAGAGAGAGAGAGAGAGAGAGAGAGAAAGAGAGAGAGAGATAACACGATAAAATTAGTTCCCATGATGTAGTGAGAAAAATGACAACAAAGAGAAGGGAGTGAATAGGAAAAGAGACAAAAACGACGCCATAAAAAAAAAATTAAGAATTTAGATGAAACCAAGAAATAAATCAAAGTATTTTTACACTCTGCAATCACGATAAACTAACACAAAATTGACCAAATTAATGTGTAGCATAAATGAAAGTGATTTATTCCACACATTAAAACCCTTTTTTTTATATACAACTTCTATAACTTCATTTACTGATACAAAGAGAGAACGAAAAAAAAATCGAGAAAGAAAGAGAAAGAGAGAGAGAAATCAGAGAATGAGAGAAAAGGAAGGGAAGGGGAGAGAGAATGAAGCGAAAGGCGATAAAACCGATTAGTTGTGAAAATACAAAGGACAATCTTGAAAGGGTCGTAGAAAAGGAGAAATGAGGGAACTGTATTAAGAAAAGAAAACGTTATAAGG
>JAPQNM010000029.1:9828762-9848762 GCA_029783475.1 Metacarcinus magister | reverse complement strand
GGACGGACGGAAGGACGGATGGACAGACAGACCGACGGACAGGGAATGTTATTAGTGTTTATGCGTCTAAATATAACTCTCTCTCTCTCTCTCTCTCTCTCTCTCTCTCTCTCTCTCTCTCTCTCTCTCTCTCTCTCTCTCTCTCTCTCTCTCTCATCCTTCCTCTCATTTTACACTATATATCTAATTCCTCCTCCTTCCTACGCATTCTCTCACTCACCTTTCACTATATTAATTCAACTTTCTCCCTAACCATCTCTTCACTATTTCTCATTATATCTTATTCCCACATTTATTATATATTCCTCCTATTCACCCTATGCATTCCTTCCTTCCCTACCTACCATTTCTCTCTCATTTTCCACCTACTGTAAGTCTTGTCAATGTCTCTGCCGTTGCTCTCTCCTCCTCCTCCTCCTCCTCGTCCTCGTCCTTGTGCTCAACCTTCCCTCACTCTGACAGGCATCTAGGAGTCTTCAGGGTCTATTGGAGCAGTTGGTGTCACAGGTGGAGATAGACGGGTGCCAGGTGGTGACGGAGGCAGGTGGAAATTCAGCAGGTGTGGGAGAAATGTTCGCCACACCAGCTGTTTCTATATTCCCTAGCGAGTTTCCTCTCTCCTGCTTCATATTGATTCAGGTATTGTTAGCAGCTGTTTCCTCCTTCTTTCCCTGGTAACAGCTGGGTGTCTGTATACGTGAGTTTAAGGTTCTAACTCACTTTTCCCTCCATGGTAACAGACCTGCACTTTCTCTCTCTCCTTCTGTCTCTCTCTATCTCTCTTTCTCTGTTCTTTTGCCTTTAAAGTCTTTCTGAATCTTTGTTTACGTGCCAATCTAGTCCATTCTCTTCCTGGTTAAAGTTACCCAGCCAGTCATACCGTTCTCGTCCTTCTTTGTGGTCCCCTTGTGGTCCCTTTGTGGTCCCATTGTGGTTCCTTGTGGTCCCATGTAGTCCCTTGTGGTCCCTTGTGGTCCCTTGTGGTCCCTGTGCGTGTCTGCATTCAGCTGGTCTCTGTCCCTGGTCCCTTGGGTTCCGTTCTCCCCAGCTGGTTAAAGAGAGCGCCCTTCCTAAGCCCCTGCTGTGCTCTGCCTCGCGACAATCACCATGCAAATTGTGTTCAAAGTTCCTCTAGCTTAGTTTGCTTCGTGTGTGTGTGTGTGTGTGTGTGTGTGTGTGTGTGTGTGTGTGTGTGTGTGTGTGTGTGTGTGTGTGTGTGTGTGTGTGTGTGTGTGTGTGTGTGTGTGTGTGTAATTGTATATGATGATGCAATTGCAGTTTAATGATGATGATGATGATATTACTTATAATGATGAAAATTACAGGTAAGATAATGACACTTATTTTCAAGAATATAAAGAAATATTTACATATATTTTCCCTCATCTGTATTTTATTTTCCTGTTTATAAATCCGGGTTCAGTACGTCCGTATCCTGTATGTCTATCTACTAACGGAAAATGGGAACGGGAATAATTATACATTTAAAACAAATAAACTTGATATGGAAGATGAGAAAAAAATGGAAAAAAATACGAAGAAGAATAATGTACATGATAGAAAGAATAAGATTAGGACAGGAGTAAAAATAATAGTTGGTATTGAAGTGAGATATATTGAGAATTGTAAATGGTAAAATATTTATATAAAGAATATCTGAATATATCTATATAATTAATAGGAGGTAGATTAGGAACAGGGGGGGAAGGAATAGAGAGAGTAGAGAAGAGAAGAGAGAGAGAGTAGAAGAGAAGATACGAGAGAACAGAAGAGAGAGAGAGCAGAGATAGAGGAGATAGAGATAGATTCTTATCAGGATCATAGAGGAATAGATCTCTCTCTCTTTTCTCTTCTCGCCCCATCGATTCCGTTTTCAAATCAAGAGTTCGCTTATTTTGTGTTTGCAGGTAAAAGTTTCTCTTAGTTTTCTTTGTGAAAGTGAACAGGGATGAGAGAGAGAGAGAGAGAGAGGTGAGAAGGAGAGTGAGACGAGAGAGAGGGAGAGAGGAGAAGATGAAGAGGAGAGATAGAGATGATATAGGATGAGAGAGTGAGAGAGAGAGAGTCGAGAGTAGAGTAGAGAGAGAGGGTTGAGAGATGAGAGGAGAGAGATAGGAGGAGATGAGATGAGATAGAAGAAGCATTCAGCTATATATCTCGCGCTAGATCTCTCTCTCTCTCTCTGTCTGTCTTTCTCTCTCTCTCCTGTTACCTGGAGGTCTACAGGGAAATGGTTTCATGTTCTCTCTTCTTCCTCTTCCTCTTCCTTCTCTTCCTCTGTTTTATATTTTACTTCTTTTTAAATTTCTTTGTTTTCTTTGTGTCCACTGGATTCTAGATTTGTGTCTTTTATTTTATTTTATTGGTCTTGTTTTTTATATTTTTTTTTATATTTGTTTTCATTTCATGTATTTTTTTTCTTTATGTTGTTATTTTTAGTTTATTGGTTTTTTTTATTATTATTATTTGTTGTCTGTCTTTATGTGTTCCTTGTTCGTAATGTCAGAGAAGTGCCATTGTTATATTTTCTTTCTCTCTTCCGTCTTCTTTTCTTTTTCTTTTCTTTTCTTATTTTCGTTCTTTTTCTTACACTATCGATCACTTTTGTCTTTTATTTTTACACTATTTTGGCGGGAAAGATTGTTGTATATTTCCCAAAGTCTTCCTCAACTAACTGAAGAACCATTATCTCTTTCTTCCTTCCTTCCTCGCCTTCCTTCCTTTCCTCACCTTCCTTCCTTCCTTCCTTCCTCACCTTCCTTCTTCACTTCCTTCCTTCCTTCCTGCCTTCTTTCCTTCCTTCCTTCCTCACCGTCCTTCCTTCCTTCCTTCCTTCCTTCCTTCCTTCCTTCCTTCTTCACCTTCCTTCCTTCCTTCCTCACCTATCTTCCATCCTTCCTTCCTTCCTTCCTTCCTCATTTCCTTCCTCACTTCCTTCCATCCTTCCTTCCTTCTTCACCTTCCTTCCTCACCGTCTTTCCTTCCTTCCTTCCTTCCTTCCTATTCTCCTTCCCTCCTTCCTTCTCCCCCCTTTCGCCTTTTTTTAATGTTTATCTCTCTCCCAATGCAATATTTTTTCCTTAACTCTTCCTCTCCAGTTTATTTTATCCAACTTTTTCTTTTATGGTGCAAAGGGACCATTATCGTCTTTGCCCTTTCCTTTACCCTTACTTACGTTTTCTCTTTACTTTTCCTCTTTCTTTCTTTCTTTTTTCTTTTCCTTTTGGCTGGGTATCTTGTTTTTTTTTGTTTTCTTTTCTTGGATCGTGTCTTTTGGTTTTCTGTGATGCAATTATTTCTTGTCCATATGTTTTTTTGTTGTTTATTTTTTGCCTTTATTATTGTCTTTGTCTCAGTCATTCTGTTGCTCTTGCAATTTATTTTAAGTGTTTTATTTTTATTCTATTTTTAACGTGTCTTTCTAATTCCCTCTTTATCTATATTCATCACTATGTTAATCTCTTTATCTCCTTCGTTCCTTCTCTTTCTCTCACTAACTCTCTCTCTCTATATATAAATCTATCTATCTATCTAGCTAGCTCTCTTTAACACACACACACACACACACACACACACACACACACACACACACACACACACACGCACACACACACACACACACACACATACACACACACACACACAAAACACAAAAAACTAAACATAAACAACAAGGCTTCCTAACAAACACACATAAAAAAAACTTACACCCCTGAATGTTGCATCTCATCTTACTTCCCTCGGGGCGTAAAAGAAATGAACCTCGCCAGCTAATTTCCAAGTGTTAAGAGACTCTGTTCTATGGTAGTACAAGACAAGGGCGGAAGACACCTGACTAGAATCTAAATTAAGTCTAAGATCCCTCCCTGCCTTCCCCTCCTTGCTAAGCTTCCGTAGCGAGGCTGATGAGGAGGAAAAGCCAAGAGAAGAGCTGGAAGAAAATTTGCTAGTGGTAATGGTAGTGGTGGTGGTGGTGGTGGTGGTGGTGGTGGTGGTGGTGGTGGTGGTGGTGGTGGTGGGGGAAAAAAGTAAGTATGAGGGAAAGAAAGATCTGGTTAATGAGAGATAGGAAAGGTAAATAAGTCTTAAAAGTTTATGAGGTTGTAGGTAGGTAGGTAAGAAAATGTTGAAAAAAAGAAAGAAAAAGAGATAGAAAGAAAGGAAGAAAGAAAATACATAAGAACACGAAGTAAAAAAGTGAAAAGAAAGGAAGAAAAAGAATTGTAAAATAAAACCACATGGAAGAGGAAGAAACAAAGAAAAACAAACATACACACACACACACACACACACACACACACACACACACACACACACACACACACACACACACACACACACACACACACACACACACACTGACAAAGAAAGAAAAAAAAACTAGACTAACGAAAGGAGAAAAGTATCACCATAAAAGAACCACACACACACACACACACACACACACACACACACACACACACACACACACACACACACACACACACACACACACACACACACACACACACACACACACACACACACACACACACACACACATGCATAAACTCATCCCCTCCTTCCCTGCCACCAAAAAAAAAAGTGTAAGAGAGCTAGCTAGCGAGAGAGAGAGAGAGAGAGAGAGAGAGAGAGAGAGAGAGAGAGAGAGAGAGAGAGAGAGAGAGAGAGAGAGAGAGAGAGAGAGAGAGAGAGAGAGAATGACGCTCGCTGGTAACACGACAGACTCTTTCCTCTCACTCCTCTTCCTCTTCTCTCCTCTTGGAATGTGAGAGGAAAGGAGTAGCTGAAACAGAAGCAAGAATAGAAGGAGGAGGAGGAGGAGGAGGAGGAGGAGGAGGAGGAGGAGGTGAAGAGAGGAGAATGATGAACAGAAATTTGAAACCAAGGAGGAGAGGAGGAGAAGGAAGAGAAGGGAGAGAAAGAGATGAGAGTGCAAGTACTTATAGAATGAAAGAAAAATGAAGATAAAAGAGAAGGAGAGGCAAGGGGGAGATAGGACAAAAAAGTTGATGAAAAAAGAGGGGAAAAAATAGAAGCGTCAGAGAGTAAGATGAGGATGCAAAGAGAAAGAGAAAGAGAGAGAGAGAGAGAGAGAGAGAGAGAGAGAGAGAGAGAGAGAGAGAGAGAGAGAGAGAGAGAGAGAGAGAGAGAGAGAGAGAGAGAGAGAGAGAGAGAGAGAGAGAGAGAGAGAGAGAGAGAGAGTCTTATTAGGAAATGAGGAGGAAACTAGAACAATGAAAGGGATAATAAGAATTGAGAGCAAAGGAAAATAAACAAAGGAGAAAATAGATTAGAAAAGAAAGATTTGAATGAAAAAGAGAGAAAGTCAGAAGGAAGAATATTTATGATGAGACAAGAAATAGAGAAAAAAAAGAAAGAAAATAGTAAAAGCAAAACCAAAAATAGAATAACTAAAAAAAAATTTGTGAAATCAGATGAAAAATAAAATAAAATCTGAAATAAGAAATAGGAAAAAAAATATAAAGAGAAAATTAGGAGAGAGAAAGAAAATTATAAGAGAAGAGAAAAGAAAACCCAATAAAACAGACAAAGAAAGAAACAGCAAGACCACTCCTGCCTTCATAACATTCCTTAAAAGAGAGAGAAACAAAGAAAGAAAGAAAACAAACAAAATGACAACAACAAAGTGAAACAAACAAACAAATAAAAAGGAAGCTGATTCACTTTAAATCTTCCTCCTTATCCTGTCTCTCTCTCTCTCTCTCTCTCTCTCTCTCTCTCTCTCTCTCTCTCTCTCTCTCTCTCTCTCTCTCTCTCTCTCTCTCTCTCTCTCTCTCTCTCTCTCTCTCTCTCTCTCTCTCTCTCTCTCTCCCTCTCTCTTTTTCTCTCTCTCATACGTCCCTTCCATCCTACCAACCAAACACTCCTCTTTTTCCTCCCCTCCTCTTCCTCCTCCCCTCCTCCTCCTCCTCCTGTTCTTTAGTCAACATTTTCCCCACAGTTGACAGATTCATTCCCATTTGTATAAACCTTAACAAAGCTTCACTCTACACAGCCTAAGGCCTAAACAAAAGAATAAGAAAAGGTAAAGAAAATAAGCCTACAAACAATTGATTAAGAAATTCAGAAAGAGGAAAAGAGAGAGAGAAAGTGAGAGAGAAAAAAAAAAAAAAAAAAGAGAAATAAAAGTATAGGTATTTTACTTTTACAACCAATTTAAGGAATAGTATAAAAAATTGATGAACAAAAGCTAGTGAAGTTCATACATAGATTCGACTCAAAATAAAAGTTCATTCGGAAAGGTTCGAATACCATACAACGCTTCGAAGCTTCATTCCTACAAAAAATAAATAAATAAATAAATAAATAAATAAATAAATAAATTCCCTTCTAGGCCAAGAAATATTGCTTTTTAATCAGTTTCTCTTTATTTTCCTCTTCTCTTTTTTTTGTGAGATAGAATGAACAAGAATTTGGGTCCTAATTCAATACCTAAGAGACGATGCTTCACGAGGCTTCACAATGCTTCACGAGGGTTCACTTGGAGAGACTCAGTGTTCGATACGACAACCCTTGTGCACTTGTTCCATGAGAGAGAGAGAGAGAGAGAGAGAGAGAGAGAGAGAGAGAGAGAGAGAGAGAGAGAGAGAGAGAGAGAGAGAGAGAGAGAGAGAGAGAGAGAGAGAGAGAGAGAGAGAGATACAAATGACGTTTATGGACAAGAAGTTATAAATAGAAATACAGACAGTAAAGGACACACTGGCAGACAAACGAACAAACAGATACACACACACAAAGGTTGATATGGACGACGAGGAGGAGAATAATAATAAGAATAAACTATAAAAAAAAACCCAGTAAAATATAAATGAACAAAAACGGTGGATGAAAAACAAATGTAAATAAGTAACACAAGAAATTAAGAAAAAAAATAGAAAAATGCATATATACCATTTAAAAATATCAACTTAACAACCACCTCTCTCTCGCTCTCTCTCTCTCTCTCTCTTTTTTCTCTCTCTCTCTTTTTCTCTTTCTCTGAGGCTATATGTCAAGGTCAGAGCTACAATGCGTCACAGAAATCACAGGAGCAGACATATGAGACGAGACAACAGAAAACGAAGGTCGACCAACATTTAGAGAAAGGTTGAAGGTAGAGAGAGAGAGTGTTGACGATACAGGTCAAGTAATAGTTGTGGTCGATTTTGGGGTTAGAAGAGAAGAAAAAATAAAAGGACGGAAGGAAGAGGAGGAGGAGGAGGGGGAGGAGGAGGAGGAGGTACTTTGAGAAGAAGAGGTGAGGTCAATAGAGACACTTGAAGGCGGTCCCGTTGTTTCCAGTCACGAAGATCATCTGAAGAGAGACTGAAGAAAGGATCAAAGAGTCTCCTGCTGGCCTCTTACAGGTTCTCTTCTTCCTCCTCTTCTCTTTATTCATTCTTCCTGCTCTGCCTGCTTCTATCTATCTATTTCTCCTCTGTCTTTTTCATCTCCTTCGCTCTTGTTTAGTTATTTCATCCACTATTGCTCCTCTTTTCTTCATTTCTTCCTCTATCTCTCACTTCTTCTATCTCTCTTCGGCTTTCTTCACGTCTTCCTCTCTTATTCAATTATTTCGTCCTTCCTGTTCTCTTCTTTCTATCTCTCTTATACTTCTTTCACGTCTTGTTCAATTATTTCGTCTCTCCTTCCCTCTTCTCTCCGTTTCTCCTCGGCATTCTTGAACTTTCTTCCCTCTTGTTCTCTCTATTCCTACATCCTTCCCTTTTACCTTTCTTCTTTCCTTCATCTCCCATCCGCTTCCTTAATTTTCTTTTACTCTCATTCATCCCTCCCTCGTGTCTCCTTTCCTTCCTTCCTTCCTTCCTCTCTTCCTTCCTTTGACCTCCTCCTTCACTCCTCTTCCCTCACCTCTCCTCCTCTCCTCTCCTTTCCTCCTTTCTTCCTGCCTCTCGACCTCAATCAGGATCTGGAAATGTGCGTCTTTACACCTCCAAACACCTTGTCTTGTTTGTGTTTGTTTGTGTGTGTGTGTTTGTGTGTGTTTGTGTTTGTTTGTGTGTGTGTGTGTTTGTTTGCATTGTGTAATCATAGTGTTTTGTTTGTGTTTGTCTTGCTTTGTTTTTTTTGTATTTGTGTTGTTGGTGTTGTTTTTGTGTGTTTGTTTAGTTAATGGGTTTATGCATTATGTATGGTGTTGGTGGTGTTAGCTGTGTGTGTGTGTGTGTGTGTGTGTGTGTGTGTGTGTGTGTGTGTGTGTGTGTGTGTGTGTGTGTGTGTGTGTGTGTGGTGTGTTTTGAATTGCATCACACATGTATATCATAAGCAAACACACACACACACACACACACACACACACACACGAATCCTCACTTTTTCCTAAACATACATGGAAAACACGTAAGCCAAGCCTTTATAATCCCTGTGTGTGTGTCTGTGTGTGTGTGTGTGTATGTGTGTGTGTGTGTTGTTGATATTGCGTTGTGTTGCTGCAAGAAATGTGTCACCGTGTGTTGACGTCCTTGTGTTGCTCTCTGTGTGTCGGTGAAATAGTGTGTTTTGTTGAACTAATGTGTTTGTGTTGCAGTCTGTCCCGTGTGGTGTGTTTTTTGTTCTGTTGCGTTGCAGTACCAGTGTTGTTTTTGTAGTGTTGTTGTTGTTGTTGTTTTTGTAGTGTTGTTATGCAATTGTCAAAGTAACGTGTCTCTATTTTTTGAAGAGTAAAGTTTTTCTCTCTCCCTTTCTATCTATCTATCTATCTACCTTTCTGTTGTCTTTATATTCGTTCAGTGTAAAATGTTGACGCAGACTTTTTCTTGTGTTTGATTGTGTGTTTTATCGTGAGTAATGAGTTTATACTAGTTAATATTCATTAGTTAATAACGTCAAGTATCTATTTATCTTGTGCATTTTGTCAACATTTTCAACACGTACTGAGTGAAATACATTAATACATACTCAGGTTGCAGTGAAATGGTCTGCTTTCTTCATTTTATTCATCATTTTATTCTACACAGCATCCTCATCATCCTCCCTCCATCTTTCTTCTCTCTAACATCACTTTTCTCTCTCTCCTCCCATTTGCTTTTTCCCAGAATCCTCTCCGTCCCTTCTCCCTCACTGTATTCTCTCCACTCTTTCTTATTCATTCCACTGCCTTATTTTTCTCTTCTTCCCACGTTTATCCCATACTAACACCTTCTCCATTTACATCCTCACTCTCTGATCTCTTCTTTCATGCATTTTATTCTTCACTTATATTTTACCTTCCAGTAGCACACTCCTTCACCCTCCTCCACCTACCCATTTCCCTGCACATGATACACTTCTCTCCTCTCCCTAAACGTTGCCCTCTCACCTTGCACCTGGCCGGAGTAGATGAAGGCTCAGGTGTCATGGGAACGTGGCTGGCTGGCAGAGCTCTCAGGTAACTAGACAGCTGGTAAATGACAAACATGAGAGTGAGTCTGCAAGGTGACGAAATATTAAAGTTACTATTATATTACTACTACTACTACTACTACTATTTCTACTACTACTACTACTATTGTCAACTTTACTGCTCCAAGAGAGAAGAGAGAGGAGAGAGAGAGAGAGAGAGAGAGAGAGAGAGAGAGAGAGAGAGAGAGAGAGGAGAGAAAGGGAAATATAAACAGAGGACAACGCAACGACGAGTAATATATCTCGGCTAACTAACAAGGTAGAGACAGAGATAAATGGTTTCTCTTTGTCGCGGTCATCCCATCAAGAAAGAAAACGGAACAGAAGAGATATTTAAAATGCGCTAAATTATAAACCATTATTCATGCCACGCTGTAAAGAAGGAGGAGGAGGAGGAGGGCGGAGGAGGAGGAGGAGGAGGAGGAGGAGGAGGAGGAAGGGAGGAATAGAGTATCAGGAGAAGAGTACAAGAGGACGTAGCTTAGGTTACATAGTGTGAGGCAATTTATACTCTCTCTCTCTCTCTCTCTCTCTCTCTCTCTCTCTCTATCTCTCTCTCTCTCTCTCTCTCTCTCTCTCTCTCTCTCTCTCAATGATGAATTCAGCCTTTTCTCATCTTTTGGGGGTTATTACGTTGCGTTAATGAGTGTGGTGAAAGTTAATGAGGTAAAGCGTGTGAGGATACAATGTTTGGTGTGTGTGTGTGTGTGTGTGTGTGTGTGTGTGTGTGTGTGTGTGTGTGTGTGTGTGTGTGTGTGTGTGTGTGTGTGTGTGTGTGTAGGTTTGCAAAGGTTAGTTCTATGGAAGGAATTTTGTACTTAGCGTAGAGGAAAGAGAAGAAAGTTTAATTGTGGCTTTTCGTATCTCCTCAAATTATTCATTCATTCTCTCCGTCTCTCCATCCTTTTTTTCCTCCTCCTCCTCCTTCTCCTCCTCCTCCTCCTCCTCTTTTCTTCCTCTTCCCTTAACACTGATGAAAACGTACTGAAGATATGACACATAATACATATATATATAAAAAATATATATATAAAAAACAGGCGACAGGAGTTTGTTTTGTCTAACACACACACACACACACACACACACACACACACACACACACACACACACACACACACACACACACACACACACACACACACGAGGGAGGAATGGGTCTGTGAGAGAGAGAGAGAGAGAGAGAGAGAGAGAGAGAGGAGAGAGAGAGAGAGAGAGAGAGAGAGAGAGAGTATGAAGAAGGTGGAAAGAAGTAATGAGATGAGAGTAAAAGGCGGAGTGTCAGCGAAAATATTATGAAGAGTATGAGTCTCTCTCTCTCTCTCTCTCTCTCTCTCTCTCTCTCTCTCTCTCTCTCTCTCTCTCTTTAACAACTGGTAATCGGTCTTTCTATATTCTGTGGCTGGTTCTGTGATGCTTTGGGTGTTCCTTCTGTGGTGAGGCGGATCAGGTCGCGTCACACATCACTCACAACTTGCTAAAGGTCGTTAGAGTCACCAATAGAGGGCAGCACCAGCGTCGGACAGTGAGGAACCCATCTGCTAGTTTTCCCAGACGGTCTCACACATGCGTTGAGGCGAGTATCCGGAACAAGGACGAGGACGAGGATGACAAGGAAGAGAGAGAGAAGTGCTCATGTGAGAGATATGTTTGCCTTGTTGAAGCTCGGCCAGGGTCTTAGTGAATCCCTTTTGGTGTGGCGCGAAGAATGAAGCTTCAGATTGTATGAAGCTTGTCTCGAGTGAGTGGACTGACTGTCTGGACCGACCCTTGCACCGAAGCTGTCTCGTTGTTATTACATATTTCGAAGCTAGATGGTTTGTGTTACAATGTATATCTGTAATGTAATTAATTTATCGCTATACTCATGTTACTCTCATATAACTTGTCTTCCGGGATGAATAAAAGACATTAATATTATTCTTCCTTAAAAACACAGTCACACTTCAGGTTGTCAGATACTTCCACTTGAGGCTGGTGGGAGAGGCGTGCCCAGGGCGTGCTGAGCCTGGGGCGTGGAGCAGCAGGCTTAGGTGAAGGGCCTCAGTGTGTTCCTTGCCTTGCCCAGTCCTCGCCTGACTTGTCTATCCCATCCGCCCTCACGTCACCTCACCTCACGCCATCCTCTGACCTGACCACGTTAAAACATCATACCTGTTGCCCTCATATCCAGGTAAATGTTAATGATATTCAGGTAATTTCTAAGGGACTGAAAATAGATGTCATTGTTTTATCCATCTCATCAAGTGGTTTTTTTTTAAGAATTTTTCCAGTTTTTTTTCTTTCTTTTTCTAGTAATGGCAATGCATCTGTCTATTTATCTACCTGTGCTTTGACTTGAGTGGCATTTCTACCTTTTCATTATTTACTTTTTTCACCCATTTTCTCCTCTATTATGTGAGTCGTGGATGAGGAAAGCCTGTACACTTTTTCCTGCAACAATTCAGGCTTGCAATGTTTCCCTTCATGTAAATCGTGGATGAAGGAAACTTTTCTTGCATCTTTCCTACTACATTTCAGCCTTGCATTGTTTCCTCTGCATTACCATCAAGTGAAGCGTCATGTTCGCCTGGCAATGTGTGGTGATGATGGTGGTGCAAGGTGATGGTGATGGTGGTGGTGATGGTGATGATGGTGGTAGTGGTAGTGATGGTAATGGTTCCCTGCCAGCTAATCTGTCTTACCTGTCCATGCTCACCTGCGTGTTAGTGTGTACTACCTGTGACGCTTCCCATCATTAATATATCTTGTTTTTGTCTCTCTGTGTGTCTATTTATCCATTTATCAATCTCTCTGTCTGTAAAATAATACAAAATTTCACAAAAATAGATGATTAATGAAACACTTGGAAATTAGAATGATTAAAACGATCCTACAAAGCATAAACAAACAGTTCCAAGGAAGAGAACAAAAGACAAAGAAATAGAAGCTTTGTAGAAATAAAAGGAAAATTTAAGGAGTGTTCAGGGAAATTGAAAAAGAATATAAATGAAGACGATGAAGACAAAGAAAATAGGAAGGAAAAACACGACCTCGGAGTCACCTAGATTTCCTTCAGTAGGAGGAGGAGGAGGAGGAGGAGGAGGAGGAGGAGGAGGGGTTAGGTTAGCTCGAGCCAATACCGAGGAAATAGAGAGAGAGAGAGAGAGAGAGAGAGAGAGAGAGAGAGAGAGAGAGAGAGAGAGAGAGAGAGAGAGAGAGAGAGAGAGTATAGTTAGTTAAGTGCATGCAGCTTTCCACATATTTTCAGACATTCAACACTAGTTTATCTATCCTCTTGCGATTATGAAATTCAACCTCACTGTCTTACTTTTACTTTTAATTATTTTTTTATTATTCTCTCTCTCTCTCTCTCTCTCTCTCTCTCTCTCTCTCTCTCTCTCTCTCTCTCTCTCTCTCTCTCTTTCTCTCTCTCTCTCTCTCTCTCTTTCTCTCTCTCTCTCTCTCCTTTCGCTCCAAAAGACAGCAACAAGACTTATTTGTAGTAAGACGAGAGCAAAAAGAAAGAACATCACCCAATACATTCTTTGTGTGTGTGTGTGTGTGTGTGTGTGTGTGTGTGTGTGTGTGTGTGTGTGTGTGTGTGTGTGTGTGTGTGTTTACATGAGAGGCGCGAGAGTGAGAGGAAATACGTTTAGGTTATCAATGTCTGATAAAAACGTATACACTCTCTCTCTCTCTCTCTCTCTCTCTCTCTCTCTCTCTCTCTCTCTCTCTCTCTCTCTCTCTCTCTCTCTCTCTCTCTCTCTCGCTCTTTATCATTCCATTCCATTTTCCCGTGAGAGTGGCTCAGAAAATGGCAAACACCCTTTAGCTTCAATAAGTGGCAAGTGCTCCATATTGGAAATCAGAATTGAAATTTTGAATATATTATGATGGAACAATTGCCTCGAGCGAACGAAGCTGAGAAAGAAAAACCTGCACTGACGACCCCAAAGGAATTCAAGTAAAACATTCACCTCTATGGTTTTATATGGGGCGGGAAATATTATGTTTATATGTGTATGTGTGTGTGTGAGATGTCAATATTTGTTTTCTTCTCCATTTTCCTCTTTTTTATTTATTTATTTTTTTGCGTGTGTGTGTGTGTGTGTGTGTGTGTTTTCAAGAGATGGTGACGTTTTTTTTTATTAAGTTGTAGAAAAGTGAGTGTTATCGTGTCTTTTTCTATCTTTTTTTTCTCTTATTTTTCATCCGTCAGAAATCAAAATATACGTAAAAGAAATATATGTTGAGGTTAAATTCTTTCTTTCTCATGATTCTTGTTTATGGATTGAACTTGATGCTTCAATCCTATTTATTTCACGGCAATCCATCTTTCAACTTCAAAATAGTTACTAGAGAAGGAGCGGCTATTCCTCTCTACTTATGATATGCTCTTTGACACTAAAAAAAGACCATAGGAAGTATATACGTATAAATATAACCTGACCTTTCTTACCTAACCTTACATTTCAATCTGATATACACTTAAAAAACGTTAGGTCTATGGATGTAATTTTTCGACCCTATTATCATTGTATTTCATTATTTTACATTATTGTCCTTTATTCTTCATAGGGACATGTGTGTTAGGTAATACAGTGTTACCTTCTTTCCTTCTATCTCACTTGCCTCCTACTTTCACTAATCTGTTTTTTCATCGTTAATTTTGTTCTTAATATCAGTGATGGTTTTCCTGTTTTACTCTGACGTATATAGAGAAATGAGGGAATTATTTACCTGATGGAGGCTGAGTATTGCGTTGTAGCAGCGAGACATTCACTCACTCACACTCACTCACTCTCAGTTTGATGAAAGTGAAAGGGTGTTTATTTGTAATCTCTTTCTCTCTCTCTCTCTCTCTCTCTCTCTCTCTCTCTCTCTCTCTCTCTCTCTCTCTCTCTCTCTCTCTCTCTCTCTCTCTCTCTCTCTCTCTCTCTCTCTCTCTCTTTCTCTTTTTTATTTTGGTTCCAAGGTAAGAGTGTGATGTAATGTGATTGGGTTTTGCATAATTATTCATTCGTTGTTATTATTATTATTTTTATTATTTTTATTTTTGGGTTCATAGTTGTGTTCTCTCTTGTTTTTTTTTCTTGTTTTTTTTTGTTTTATTCTTATTTTCGTCCTCAATTATTCTTGTTCTTCTTCTTGTACTTTTATATTCTATTTTCCTTTTTGTCATTGTGGTTTCATCTTCATTTTCATCTACCTCCTCCTCCTCCTCCTCTTCTTCCACATCCTCCCTCCTCTAGGCAAACACACACACACACACACACACACACACAACACACACACACACACACACACACACACACACACACACACACACACACACAGGCGGGAATGATAACGACAGCCATTATATTCAAACGAGTTGTGATTAGTTACAATTCATTAAGTCTTTCCTAACTTTACCAACTTTGGAATACATGAAAGTGCAAGGTCTTTATGCTTCCGTTCTTGCTTGGTTTTTTTTATATGTTTTGATATGTTTCATTTTATTATTATTTTTTTGACTGATCTTAATATTTCCGTCGTATACACAATATTTCTCTTCTCTTTCTTTCTTTTCGTTTCCTCATATGCTTTTCATTTATATATATTTTTTTTCCAAATCCCCCCATTTTCATTTTTTAGTTTTAAATTTTACAATGGGTGATGTTTTCCGGTTATTAAGAAACGTTTTGCATTTTTCGATATGCAAATCCTGTTACTTTTGTGATAACGTGTGTGCCATCGTAAATATCGTCGCATTTTTCCTCGTGTATTGCAGATAGGAATGTTCTCTTTAGTAAAACATGCGAGTAATTAAAACTTCATACCCTCCCTGTTTTAATTTCGATCCATGTTTTTAATTTCCAGAGTTGTTTCATCATTTGTTTATTTATTAATATTTACATTAACATTCATCTCCACGCCTACCTCTCCCTCTCTCTCCCTCTCTCACTCTCTCTCTCTTTCTCTCTGTATCACTCTTTTTTTTATCTCTCTTTCTCTATTTCTAAACCTTTCTTTTCCCTCTATTTTCTTTACCTCACACTATTTTCTTTCCCCGTTGTGAAAGAAGTGTGTTTCTACTTTACTTTACTTTACTTTACTTTTTTTTTCCCTCGCGGAGATTTTCCTCACAAACATTGGCAGAATCGCGTATCGAGTGGGACCAGCAGCGCCATAAAAGTGTAAAGCGGAGAAACATAACAACTTGTGATCAAAAGACGAAAATCGGGAGCCAGGGCGAGAAAGAAACCTCAGTCAATGCATTCTCTACAAAATTCGTAGAGCGAGAGAAAGAGCAATGCATGAAAAATACAAAACACACACCCACTTACTTTCTCTCTTTCTCTCTGTCTCTCTTTACTTACTCTCTTTCTCTCCTAACATTTTCCAAAGACAACTTCAAACTTTGCCACTATTTTCACCTCAATTTTCAAAGCATGTCTCTTTCTTTCCCTCCCCGCAGGACGTGAGCAATACTTGAAAAAGGCGTTGTCACTTGTTCACTTGTCCTCACTATTACTCTGTCTTACGTGTCAGTCTCCCTTGAGTACTGAATCTGTATATAGGTGGAGGGTGAAGTAAGTCTCCTACCACCACGTCCTCGTCCTATCCTCCTCGCCTCATACACACACACACACACACACACACACACACACACACACACAACCCTTGACATACCACAGTATCACACATCTTCATACTCAATGGATTTTATTACCAACTTCCTATGCTATTTTGTTGTATAAATGCATATATTTTTCCTTAAACTATTTACATGTTATCATTTTATAAAGAATAATAGTTATTTTTAGATTTAATGGATATAATAGCAAATCTAGTTATTGCATTACTAGAATTGCGAGACGTAAAAATCGCTAAATTTCGTTACACTGCAAAGCTTCCGTGTTTCCCCGAGAGTATCGTCCTCCACTTCTTACTCTGCCTCCCTTGTGTCTCCCAAACCCACGGAAAACACAGCGTCGAGTCTGGTTTGTCTCTACCGCTTAAAAACTCCCTGATTCTTGGGTGCAGTGAGGATGAAAACTCTCCCGCAGAAAATAGACCTTAACCTTGTATTCTATTATCTTTTCAGTGTGTTCTTGTGCCTCGCGTGTGTAAAGTGTACTTAGAAGTGTTTCAAGTCATTACGTTGGAAAATGGTTTATGAAATGAATAATTATGTGGCGGAAGAATATGAGGAAGAGGAGGAGGAGGAAGAGGAGGAAGAGGAGGAGGAATGAAGCGAAGTGAAATGTAGGAGGAGTAGTAGGAGGAAGAGGAGGGGAAAAAATCGGTATAGATATAATTGGGATGAAAAATGAAAACTTGTGACATAGTAATACAGATAAAAAAAAAAAATGGTTAGCAAGGGAGAGAGAAATAAATTGACTGACTGGGGAAAGAGAAAATCTGAATGACAGGGAATATAAAAAAAAAAAGATTGAATGGCAGAGGAGAGAAAATAAAACTAATTGCAGGGTAGAAACGAAAATAAACTGACTGGCAGGGAAGAATGAAAAAAAAAAAAGATTGGTTGTAGAAAAAAAAATTGACTGAAGGAAAATAAATAGAGAGAAATAAGAAGAAAAATAACTGACTGAGGAAAAACAAACTGACACGAGAGAGACAAGCAAGGCATGAAACCAAATCAGCTGTCATTAAGGATTTATAAACGCAGTTAAAACATTATAACCTAGTACTATAAATGTATTAATCATCACTTTATTAATATTTCCACTCCACGTACGAGTCTAAACCGTAAGATAACATTAGTCAATCCATTATTAAGTCACAAGCTTTAGTAGTGCATCAGAAAATAAAGTTAAATATTCATTCATCCTCTTTATACGTATTTAATATCATTTTAATTCCACTACAAACTCATCTTCGAACAAAACCGGTTCCCTTATTACACTTATTACACTTATTTATTATCATTACACTATTACATTTGTTCTATGTTACGTATTGTGTGTGTGTGTGTGTGTGTGTGTGTGTGTGTGTGTGTGTGTGTGTGTGTGTGCGTGTGTGTGTGTGTGGGTGTGTTGACGTAATCTGGACGTTTGTATCATAAAAACTAGCACTTCCCTCGTATCCACAACTGATGAAGAAGAAGAAATACGATTCTTCCTCATCATTCTCCTTTGTTTTCCTTTCTCACTCTTCCTCCTTTCGCTTCCCTCCAGTTTCCGATGAGACATTTTTATCATTTTTCGTTATTTTCTGTGTTTCGTCTTCCTGTGGCACCTGATAGCTTAGTGTCTCCTCTGTAATATCATGAAACTGTTCAAGAAGAAGAAGGAAGAGGAGGAGAAGGAGAGAAGAAGAAGAAGACTGAAAAGAGAAAGAGAAAGAATAAGAAAATGACTCCTGGGAAAGTTATACCAAGAAAATGGGAAAGAAAGTGATATTTAAGGAATGAATGTTTAGGAAGAAAGTGACGTGAAGGAAATTTTTTGGATTCAAGTGAGGAAATTTTTGCCAGGAAATAAAGAGACACTTGGGAAATTTGGACTTGGGAAGAAAGTGCCACTGGGAAATTTTCGCTGGGGAATTAAGTGGTATTGAGGGATAAACATGAGGGAAGAAACTGACACCAGGGAGGAAAAGTAATGCAGGGGAAAAAAGGACTCAAACGTGAGGAGAAAATGTGAAGGGAAAAAATGTCAAAAAATAAATAGTAACTGAGTAATAATGAAAAAGATGTGTGTGTGTTTGTGTAATCCTTCCCATCCTACACATCTCCTCCTCCACCTCCTCCTCCTCCTCCTCCTCCTCCTCCTCCTCCTCCTCCTCCTCCTCCTCCTCCTCCTCCCCAGTCAACAACAGGCTGCTCGTATGATGATTAAATGAAGCCTCAGATGAGATTTTAATTTCACGTGTTGATTTCACTCATGTTTATAATTTTGGGGTCACTTTTGGGCTTCACAGGTGGCAACACGAACTCACTCAAATAGGGAACCTTTTCACAATTATTTTTTATTTCATTTTTTTTATTTGCATTTTTTTTCTTTTTTTTTAATACATTTTAGTAGAATTTTAGCTATTGATGCAACTCATAATATTGTTGATTTTTATTTTTATATATGTGTGATTTCATTTTTTTTTTTTTCTTCCCTTGCACTTTTTCTATTTTTTATTTTAGTTCATGTAGTATTTTCTTTGAGCTATTTCTATGTATGTACTTATGTATGTATGTATTAGCTAGATGGATGGAAATGTAAGAGTCTTTCTCTTTTTTCTAAATGTATGTATAATTTTTTTAAGTCAATATATGTCACTGAAGTAATTTATTTTACCATTTCTACTTTTTTATAATATTACTTGTTCTTCTTTCTAATCATCATTTTCTTTTCATCATTGCAATTTACCATTTTACCTCAACATATACTTATCTGTCGCGGGGAGGAGGAGGGAGGGAGGGATGGGAGGGAGGAGGGTCTAGGAGGAAGGGAGAGGAAGAGAGGGAAACGTGAGGAAGTGAAGGGAGGTAGTGAACAGGAGGAAGAAGGAGCAGAGGAGGAAGAAGAAGGAGGTGGAAAGAGGAGAGAAGATGATTGGCGTGACGAGGGGGTGATAGAATGGGGAGAGGAGGAAGAGAGATGAATGTAGGAGAAGGGGAGACGAGAGGGAAGGGAGAAGAGGAGGAAAAGTGATAGGAATTGGAAAGGGGAGGAAGTGGAGAGAAGGGGAGAGGAAGGGGGGACAAGGCAGGAGAGAAAGTTCTAACAGCATCGTGGTTCAATTAATATATTTCTTCCTTTTCGACGTGTGGCAGAGATGTTATATATGATTTCTTTCCCTCCATAACTTCATTAGTATTGAGGTGATGAGGAGAAAGCAGATTAGGAGGTGTAGAAGGAAGAAGAAGAAGAGGAGGAGGAGGAGGAGGAGGAAGAAGAAGAGGAGGAGGAAAAGGGTCTCATATCCATCCGATCTTCATTTTTTCCTCCAGTTCAGTAGCTTTTCCTCTCTATTATTATGTCTCTTATCTTACCATCCTGTCCTTATATATCTTATCAAGAAGCTGCATTTTTTTCTTCTCGTCCTTATTTATCTTATCAAGTACGTATATTATTATTTTATCTTTTAGTCGATTCTGCTATTCGTATATACCGTTAAGAACATGTGCCAGACACGTTAGTAGGACGCTTATTTACAAGAATTACCTCCTAGGATGCTATATAAGTCTTAGAAATCCACATTATCCTTTAAAATACAAGTGAAAATCTAGACTTAACTAAAAAATATTGTCTTTAGGGAAGTAATAGAAAATGGATAGAAAAAAAAGTCTTTGTATACGGGAACACATTACTCACTCAAGAAAAAAAAACTTAAGTCTGGCCTTTAAAACATTACTGCGTGTCCTAAGGGTGTTCTAAGGGTGACCTAAGGGTGTCTAAAGGTGTCTTAAACTCAAGGGGAGAGGCAGCAACACACAGTGGAAGTCAATGCATTTCCCGACCAGCAGGTATTGACGGGCAGGTGTGGTGGCTACTGTTTTGTGTGACCAGAATACCTGCTTCACTTAATTAATTCTATCCCTCAGTGCCGGAGGTTGTCTTTGTTTTATTCTAAGTCAGAGGAGGATGGCGGTGGAGGGTGACGAAGGAGGA
>JAPQNM010000029.1:9818762-9821262 GCA_029783475.1 Metacarcinus magister | reverse complement strand
ATTAAAAAGGGAAAAAATTTTGTTGTTGTTAATGCAAATAAAAAGGGAAACTGTGTAATAATCTTTGGTGGTAAATAAAAATAAGAGCATTAAGAAAAATACTTCAGTACACCCTCAAAGGGACTCAGCTCCTGCAAATCCCTTAATCCGGTGTCAAGAGGGCAGCACTGTCTCTTTTAATGGTTAGGGAAAAAATTTAATGACTGCTCTACATTTTTTTTTCGTGTCTTTCAGAGTTGCTTTAGTTTCTCTGTTAGTGTGTGTGTGTGTGTGTGTGTGTGTGTGTGTGTGTGTGTGTGTGTGTGTGTGTGTGTGTGTGTGTGTGTGGGTGTGTGGGTGTGTGTTTGCTCTAAAACCTACACGAAGTTAAATTAATCACACAGTTTCGTCAGCTTTTCGATTCGTTTACACATTCAGACCAAAACTGCAAATAATCTAGACTGAGTCACACCAAACACACAAAGTTAATAGTTTATCACCAACAATTACCTTCACATCGACGACTGACAAACACTTATATAACTTCACTTCCCATCCATTATTGGAATATGATAACAAATAACAACTTTAAACTCTCACTTATAACATATCTCTGGTACTTAAATGCAAATAAACAATAATTCACATCTCAATCTCCTAAGAAAAGTATAAAAAACCATCGTTACTTTCTCTCAGTCAATCATTTATCTCCTTTTCTAGTTCTGGAAATCAATATGAAGTGAGCGAGAGACTTACGTTATCCCTTCCAGCGATAACAAAGACGTATCTTCCTTACTTTGAGATTACGTCAGTGGAAAGCCATGTGCTGGGGGCGTGGAAGAGGTTGGAAGGTCAGCTAGAGCAGGTTCGTGTCCCGGCCTTGTGGGGGTTACAGATGCAGGTGTGGCAGGGAAGAACAGGAAGTTGGAACGGAAGATAGATGCTAGTCCATGTGGGGGAGGCGTGGGTAGGCGTGTAGAGGGCGTGCAGGTGTAGTGAGGTTTGTAGTGGGAGGTAAGAATGAGGGCACCGCTGTAGGTTACCGTCGTCTTGTTAACATCACTCCTTGCTGCTCCACGCCTTAACGAGTGTCATTATTCCTGTGTAGACTGAACGTTAAGCCTCCTGAGTTGGGGAGCATCACCTGTGCTCTCACCTATGCTCGTCCCTCTCCCTCTCCCTCACCCTCACCCTCACCCTCTCCCTCACCCTCTCCCTCTCCCTCTCCCTCTCCCATCTGTCTTCCGTCTTCCCTCAACACTCGTCACCTGCTGTGTTTCTCGCCCCCACCTTTCTTTACCTGCCTCTCTTCCCCTCATTCAACTTTTATCCCCTGTCTGTCTGTCTGTCCAGCCTCCCTCATCTGTGTGTGTGTGTGTGTGTGTGGAGGAGATGGTGTCTATATCTTCCTTACTCAGTCTCACCTGTGACTTTTTCTCTACCTGACTGACTCTCTCTCTCTCTCTCTCTCTCTCTCTCTCTCTCTCTCTCTCTCTCTCTCTCTCTCTCTCTCTCTCTCTCTCTCTCTCTCTCTCACGCAGCCACACAGGTAACCACTCACCTTGGTCCTTCCGTCATCGTCCTCGCGAGGCGGATAGAGGACTGGGATGGCACGCGGCGTCCTGGAGGTCATGCAGCATCATCCCACCACGAGCAGATGGACTTGGGGGGGAGGAGGAAGAGGAGGAGAGAAAAAAGAGAGAAGAGGGAGAGAAGAAATATGCATTAAACCCCCAGCATTAATCGTTCTTCAGGTAATACTTCACAGGATCATTGATAGAAAAGATGTTAGACTTGTTCCCTTACATTCCACCTCTTCCCTTGTGTCGTGGTATTTGTAGGAGTAAATGGCAGACACGCCGCCCTTGCCCTTAAATAAAATAGTGGAATAATGTGAGACATGGCAAGTGGACATGTGGTAACGCGGGAGGAGACAGGAGGGCCGGGTCAGGCGCATCCAAGAGCCCAGTTGCCATCCAACTCCCGAGGTGAGAGTACGTCGCGCTCTCCCGCCAGACTCTCCCTGCCTCGCTCGGGACTGTTTCAGCGAGGATTGTCAAGTTGAAAGTCGTGTCCTACTAATGTGCTCTTCCACCCCGTTCCCCTCTGAGTAATATTTGCTGTCTGTCCCTCGTTGTCTGTGTTGTGAAGTACTTGTAAGGTGTGTCTTACCTGTCGATCACCTTACTTACGTGTGTCAAGTGAAAATACTGATCGAAGCCGAGGAGTGTGAAGTGAAAGAGAGAAGTGAACACAAATTTTTTTTCACACCAAACATCTTTTACCGGGAAATTGATACTCGACCGATACAGCCAAGCCTCAGTGAAGGTTTTGCAACAACAGCAACAGCAGCAACAACAACAGCAAGAGGAGGAGGTGGTAGTGTGTGGACAGAAAGCTGAGCATGCAAGTTGTGGAGGTGAAGTAACGATTGTGTCAGGTTGGAGCCGTGACTTAAGGTGGAATGGCTGTCCTGTTATGGCCGATTTCAAGCTACAGGAGATAACGTGAACCTCGTCAC
>JAPQNM010000029.1:9806262-9813762 GCA_029783475.1 Metacarcinus magister | reverse complement strand
CTCTCTCTCTCTCTCTCTCTCTCTCTCTCTCTCTCTCTCTCCAAAAATAAGAATGAACGTCTAGATTTTTTTATATATATGTCTAGCTATGTAGACTTTATTTATTTTCATTTTTGGAGAAAGAAAGAGAGAGAGAGAGAAAAAAAAAATAATCCTTCATCAATGACACGCAAAAATAAATAAATACGTTGTAGATAGACGAAGAGGGAGAAAAAAAGACAGAAATAACTCTAAATAATGAAATCTTCTGAAGTGATTTCTTGTGTGTGGGAGCCAGTAATGAAGGGTAAGTGGTTCTCTCTCTCTCTCTCTCTCTCTCTCTCTCTCTCTCTCTCTCTCTCTCTCTCTCTCTCTCTCTCTCTCTCTCTCTCCCCCCAAAAAAATAAAGAGACCTAACCCTGTAACACCACCACCGTTTAGGAAATTAAGAGACATAATCCCTTTACCTCACCACCAAGTTAGAAATTAATAGTTTTTTTTTCAGCAGTTAAAAAAAAAAATACTACAAAAATCAGAAAAAGTAAAAAATTTAAAAATTGAAGAAAGAAGGAAGGAAGGAAGGAAAATGAGTAAGGGAGAAACAGGGATTATGTGACCCTACGGAGTGCAATTTCGGTATTCTGTCGTGATTGGTGGAAGGGAAACGAATTGGCACGCGCTATTGGATGATATTCTAGTAGCCACCGCAAGAGTTATGGGATTGGATAAGGCCCTCCGTCAGGCAGCTCAGGATTGGTCGACGTTTTCCGCGACATGATTTTAATGATGGAGTTGAGATCAGCTGAAATATGCTAGATCGATTATGATTGGCCAGCTCGGGTACAGCCTCGAAATACGATTGGCTCTCAGGTTACAGACGAAAAACATGATTGGTCCACTGCTAATATAAATTCCCGGACCTGATTAGAAAGGGGAGACTTAAAAAAATAATAATAAACGTGTATATATAAGAAAAGGTAAAATAATAACAGTATATACTTCATGTTTAAGAAAGTTTGTGGGTTTGTAAGGTGGATAGAATAATGTTTTGAGCTTAAGTTGTGTAATGGAGACGCAAGAACTAGCTGAGGTGAGGTGAAGGAAGGTATAAGGTTGGTTTTGCTTGTGTACCTTCAGCGTGTTGTAAAGGCAAGGTAAGAGAACTACTGGTAAGCTATTGATCCGTGAGTCAAGGCGAGTGCTTAGTTCTATTAATAAACGAGGAATTACAAAATGAACCTCGTCCTCTTAATAACACAGTGAGCGAGAAAGAAAGAGAGAGAAAAATAGGAAGAGAGATAGATGATAGGAATATAGGTAGAGTGGCAAAAAGAAGTCCCCAGGGCAGGAGAAAGTTTGATTAAGTGTTGTGGTGACACCTTTCCTACCTTCCCTTCCCTCCCTACCTACCTCCCTACCTACTTACCTACCTACCTACCTACCCACCTTCCTACCTTCCTTCCTTCCTTCCTCTCATCATCAACCTTTCCCTCCCTCCCTCCCTCCCTTCCTCCCTTTCTCCGTCTCCCACGCCACGTCGTCATCATGTAAAATAATCTAGGTAATTGTTCCTGTCCCTTGAAATTCTCGCATTTTAATCGTTCTGTTTGGCCAATTACTCATCAGAGAAACATAATTTTCATGTTATCTGAGCGAGAGGAAGCAGCAGTATGGAAGGTGAAAGGGAGGCTGTTGGGGGGAGGGGGGAGGGTCAGGACGAGATGAAAGAATGCATTTAGAAGGGAATTACCTCATGCTTAATGGGAATATTTTTTTTCCCAGTTTTATTTCAATGACGTTAGTGTATTAGAGTGTTTGAAGATCTCTGAGTGATTGTGAAGAGAGAGAGAGAGAGAGAGAGAGAGAGAGAGAGAGAGAGAGAGAGAGAGAGAGAGAGAGAGAGAGAGAGAGAGAGAGAAAGGGAGAGAGAGAGAGAGAGAATGTGGGTGTATTGTGTAGGTGTGAGTAAATATGCAAGTGCGTGCGAATGTGTGTACGTGGGTGGCTGTGCGTGCATGTAGTTATGTGTACGTATGCGTGAGTGAATCCATGTGCGTATGATTATGTGTGTGTGTGTGTGTGTGTGTGTGTGTGTGTGTGTGTGTGTGTGTGTGTGTGTGTGTGTGTGTGTGTGTGTGTTGGTGGGTGGGTGGAGCATCCTGGCCTCATCTCGTTGCTGGCACTGGGAGAGAGAAGATGAGATGTGTAATGAGAGGGAGATGGAAGGGAGAGGCGGGCGGCAACGTCATATTCTTGTTATTCTGGAAAGGCAGGAGGCGGGATGACCCAGCCTGAGGATGGAAAGAGATGAGAGCACTGGAAGGTAACGGAGGACAGGAAAATATGAGTAAAGAACGCGACGGAAAGCTGAAAAAAAAACACGATTAAAAAAAAATGACTTACTACTACATATTTCTCTTTGTTTATATATTCTCTGTCTCTAGACCAGCTGCCATACACGTTTGTCTCTGCACGTCTCTTTGTCTCTCTCAGTGCATCGTTCTTTCTTTCCTCGTCTCTCCTCAAGCGCAGTAACTGTAAATATGACCCTGGAAACTGGTCCGCGGCGCAGCTTCCCACGTCAGGAGTGGTGTGCCCCAGGGAGGTGATCTGGGACCTGCGCCGCACCTTTTTTTGCCGCATGTCAGGCGACTTGCCACGCCGAGTTCACTGCCTCAGGTACTACATCCTCCACTTTTGCTCCTCCTCCTCCTCCTTCTCTTCCTCTTCTTCTTCTTTCTCCTTCTCCTCCTCCCCCTCCTCCTCTTCATTCTCCTCCTGCTGATCCTGTTCTCACTCTTCTTGCTCCTTCTTTCTTCTGCTACTCTTACTCGTCTTCCTGTTCCTGTCAATCCTGATTCTTCTCCTCCTCCTCTTCCTCCTCCTCCTCTTCGTCTTCCTTTTTACTACTACTAATAATACTAATACTAATACTAATACTAATACTACAAGGGAATTGAACATCTAGTCCAGTTCAGTCTTCATTACATCCTTACCTGTATCTCCCACTTGGTCCTTGTAGCTAATTATCTTACTCATTAGTTCCCTCCTTTGAGTTTTTTTTTTCCTTTCTGTTCTTTCCTCTCGGTTTCTACAGCTTCCGTAAACACTGAAAGCCACTTCGCCTCCCATTTACCTCACCGTCAATAGTTCCATTAATGAGACTCGGTAGTAAACGCCTCTTGAGAGAGAGAGAGAGAGAGAGAGAGAGAGAGAGAGAGAGAGAGAGAGAGAGAGAGAGAGAGAGAGAGAGAGAGAGAGAGACGGATGGGTTAAACATATGATATAACTAACAGTGTACATTGTTATGATCGGAAAAAATAGTTAATATGGTAATTATCTTCTACTTGACAAATTCAGGTTTTTCTTACTTAGGTTACTTATTAATTACTTGCAGGTGAAAGCAGTGATGCGTGGAGTTTGATACTAATATGTAGTGTTCAAGGGTTTTCTAGCGGCCATCTTTACTATTATATCTTATCATTTTTGTTTTTTATTGAACTATTTATTTTTATCATTATAGAAGTACACGTAATTCTTTTTTTTCTTCTTCTTCTTCTTCTTCTTCTTGTCGATGCGTGGGAACTGGAGCCAAAAACTGGAAACTCGCATCCGAAGACTATTTGACGGAAGGAAATTGATGTGATGATTCCAGTAACAAAAAAAAAACCACACACAAAAAAAAATGTATTTAATATTCATGAAGGAAAAAAAATATCTTGAGAACATCACCAAAGGATAAAAAAACTTGAATCTCTTATAAGTAAAACGATTTGAAGGAAGAAAAAAAGTGAATAAATAAATACATGATACTGAAGGAAACTCAAGCATCTTATAATACATTTTTTCAAGGTATATTAGAGACGAAAGTGAGATCAAATTAGACACTGTAATTAGGAAAAATGACATAATGCATAAAAGTGAAGATGGAAAAAAAAATATGAAACGTGGTCTTGGTCTTGGTCTTGGTAAAGGTTCTCTGGAGCGGAAATTTTGCCAACTTGGGTCAAACTAAGGATGACGAGCAAAGTTGCAGAGTCTTGAGTGTAGTAGAGAACCCACAGGTGATGCCGGGGGGGGTGGGGGGAGGGGGTTAAGGAATGCATGGTTTATGAGACATACAGCCACATACATACATGCACATACATACATACTCCCTGTATTCATCCCTCCAAACTACACACACGCACATACATACATACATACGCGTCAGGGAAAGTAAAATGAAGATAAGGCTGCATGAAAGTAAGGAAATACAAAGTGGGTTGTAGTGTTTAACAAAGGAGGAAGGAAAACACAAACAGGAAGCGGAAGGGAAAACAGTATTGCAGTAAAAGGTAACAAAACCTTCACTTAGTTATCCAAGTGAACACAACCGAATGGAAGGAAAGAGTCACGAAACCGGAAAAAACAGACACGAAACGTAACAAAACAATGGGAATAGAAAATGAACCAAATGACAATGCGTGTACGAACGAACGAATGAATAAACACTGCAAGTCAACACGAGGATAAGACGAACTCAAATAACACGAAGGACTTTGAGAAAATGATGAAGTGAGGAAGATGGGACATGAAGGAAGAAAATGAAGGGAGGGATGACAAGGGTGTGAAGGTGGGGGTATGAAGGGCATTCAAGGACTCTGGGTTTATGGCCAAACTATGCTAATTTCGACTCAACTTGTCACCCTGATATATTACCTTGACTTTTAATATTTAGAAGGCCTCCACGAATACTACCTTTTGTAAAATAACTCACAAAACTCACAGAAAAAGAAAGAATAAACAATGAGAACTCTACGATATATTTCCAAACCCGTTTCCAATTTTTTTTCTTTTCTCTCTCTCCTTTTTTTTATTATACTCAGATAAAATAGAGCTGCGATTTTATTTAACTCTGATATCAATGTTTTACCAGTTTTTTCTTTTTCTTTATATATAACTGTACCCACGAAAAAGATGGTGCACTGAATAACAACATTGCAAAGAAAAGAAAAAAATATATATATATATAATCTTACCACAAAACAATTATTAATATGATTTCTATTTGACTTAAGTTCACCCTATTTACCCCACGTCGTATCTGCCTCTTTGTTCCATACTGACGAGGACGAGGACGAGACCATGACGAAGAACAGTGAGTGATAAGACGGACAAACACGAGACATTATAAGAAGATAATTGAAGTAGGGGAAGAGACAGTGTATTATTGGCGCTATCAGTCACTTGGAAGGACCTTGAGAAAATGTTAATTTGTCGAGCATTTGTGTGTTGCGAGAGAGAGAGAGAGAGAGAGAGAGAGAGAGAGAGAGAGAGAGAGAGAGAGAGAGAGAGAGAGAGAGAGATAGAGATAGTAGCTAACATAAAACCCTAAAAAATAAGCAACACACACACACACACACACACACACACACACACACACACACACACACACACACACACACACACCTGTTTGTCACGCAGGTAATGATGGGGTAGGGCTGAGGTGCACCGACTCCAGGTGGGCTTCAATACCTGCTCAGTAATTACCATCCATTTTAATGACACCTTCCCTTACTAACTCGTCTCTCCCGTCCGAACGAAAAGAAAGGGACTTGTTCTAACACTCTCATGCATGCTTACCTCTTCCTCTTTCTCTTCCTCTTTCTCTTTCTCTTCCTCTTTCTCTTCCTCTTCCTCTTCCTCTTTCTCTTCCTCTTTCTCTTCCTCTTTCTCTTCCTCTTCCTCTTCCTCTTTCTCTTCCTCTTTCTCTTCCTCTTCTCTTCCTCTTTCTCTTTCTCTTTCTCTTTCTCTTCCTCTTTCTCTTTCTCTTTCTCTTTCTCTTCCTCTTTCTCTCTTTCTCTCTGTCTCTTCCTCTTCCTCTTTCTTTCATTACAACGCAATGTCATTTTGATACTATTATATTACTGCTTAATTCACACACACACACACACACACACACACACACACACACACACACACACACACACACATACACACACACACATACATACACACACACATACACACACACATACACACACACACGCACACGTCTTTTACTTATTGGCTTAATTAATTTTATTGTTCCTTTTTCTCCAAATTTAATCACCTTTACACTCTCTCATGCAACTTTATTAATTGCATTCATTTCGTTAGTAAGTTTCCTTTACAAAATTTTTCTCTTTGTCTGCGAGAGAGAGAGAGAGAGAGAGAGAGAGAGAGAGAGAGAGAGAGAGAGAGAGAGAGAGAGAGAGAGAGAGAAAGAGAGAGAGAGAGAGCCATACTATATAAAAGGGAACGAAACACAAGTCATTCTCACAAACCAACCCTTTGATGACATCCTGAATCTCTCTAGACTTCATCTCCACTGGAAGAACCTCCTTCCAGGCCCTACGATAACCTTTGCGTGCCATGGCGTCGGCTGGAAACACTTTCTTTCCAGTATGGGCTATGTGGAAGAGGGAGGAAGACTTTGAGTTCGCCTGGAAGGGTCATGAGGTTTGGAAAGGATGCTGGAAGAGGAGGAGAAGGAGGAAGAGGAAGAGGAGGATGACACAGCGGTTCTCAGGTGGTGGTGATGCTGAGTCTGGAAGTTATGTCTTGCCTGGAAATTATATCTTTTGTGGAATTTTTAAGTAAGGGAAGATTCCAGTCATTTGTCACCTCTTTTGTTCTTTCCTCAAGCGATTCCAGTCACGTTTCCTTCATCCTCTGCCAGCTTTTCCTTCCTTCCTTGCTTCCTTGCTTCCTTTCTTTCTTCCTTATATCCGCTGATTTAATTACGTTTATTAAATCAAAGTTTGTAATCTTTCTTTCTTTTCTATACTTTTTTTTCTTTTTCTCTCTTGCTTTTTATACATGGTCTAATATTTGTTTCGTTCTTCGTATTTTCATCACTTTTTCTTCATTGTATTGTAGTTTGTGTTATTCATTATTGTATTTCTCTTTTTAGTATTTTCTTTTTTGTATAATTGGTTTCCTCTAATTCTTAAAAGTTTTCTGAGTTATACTTCCTTCTGTGTGATTATGTCCTCCTCCTCCTCCTCCTCCTCCTCCTCCTCCTCCTCCTCCTCCTCCTCCTCCTCCTCCTCCTCCTCCTCCTCCTCCACCTCCACCAATACTAAATGTTACAGCCTCGCGTGGTAGGATAGGATGGTGGGGAGAAACCTTGTACTGTATTGTCTCATTTGTCTGTACAATTGATAGCTAATACAGAGAAGTAGAATTGAGTACATGAAAGTCCCTTGATGGCTGTAATCATTTGTAATCCTTTGTAATTCCTCGTTTTCTTTCTCATTATCTATCTGCCCTTACTATTGTTACTACTAATGATACGGGTTTTACTACTACTACTACTACTACTACTACTACTACTACTACTACTACTACTACTACTACTACTTCTACTACTACTACTATTACTACAATTTCCAATTCAATTCCAGCCATTGTTCTCGATGTTAAGACTAAGCTGTTAGTCTCTAAAGCTTACGGCTAGATACAAACAAACACACACACACACACACACACACACAC
>JAPQNM010000029.1:9797366-9802366 GCA_029783475.1 Metacarcinus magister | reverse complement strand
CTTGGACTTAATTCCTTCCCTATTTACAGAACCATTTATCTGTTTTCGTCCTTGCCACCCTTATTTACCCCTTTTTAAGCCCTTTTTTTCCTCTTTTTTCCCCTTTTCCTGAGGTTCCCGCGACGAGGACAGTTGACAGACACAAGATTTATGAGAAACGTTGACGCAAAACTTTACCTCCATCTGCTCCTTACCTTTTTTGTGCTCATCTTGGGATACGATGAGGGAAGGAGGAAGGAGGGAAGAAAGGAGGGAGGGTAAGGGAAGAGAGGGAGGGAGGTTAAGGGGAAGGGAGGGAGGGTAAGGGTGTTAATGGTGAAATATAAAAAGGAAGATAAAAACGAGACATTGTTACCTGTGGTGTAAATCATGTATAATGCTCTCTCTCTCTCTCTCTCTCTCTCTCTCTCTCTCTCTCTCTCTCTCTCTCTCTCTCTCTCTCTCTCTCTCTCTCTCTCTCTCTTTCGGCTTTGTTAAACGTCATTATGGCCATATTTTTCCTCTGTTTTGTTTCTTAGTGCGTGACAGTTTCCCTTCTTTCCCTTTGTTGAGAAAATTGTGCCTCCTCCTCCTCCTCCTCCTCCTCCTCCTCCTCCTCCTCCTCCTCCTCCTCTTCCTCCTCTGCTTCTTTGTCTCGTCTCTTCCCTCCCTGCCTTCATGTTGCAGGATCACCGTTCATTCACCTCATTAAGTCCTGAAGAACACTCTATTTTGCCTTCCATATTAAGTGCTTCTTGAAACCTGACACGCGTTTGACTGATCGTCTCCACACACTCCCCAAGCACCATAAAAGGATGAACAAATGCACTAACTTTGTCTCTCTCTCTTACTCTCTCTCTCTCTCTCTCTCTCTCTCTCTCTCTCTCTCTCTCTCTCTCTCTCTCTCTCTCTCTCTCTCTCTCTCTCTCTCTCTCGCTCTCTGTGTTTTGCAATGGTATTATTTTTGTATAAGCTCCTCGGAAAAAAGGAGATACAAGCATATAGATTTTTTTCTCGTATGGAAGAAAAACGGATTTTCATTCACTTTCTTTTTACATGATTGTTGAAAAATATTGGAGAGGAAAAAATAGGTTTGCAATGTAACACAAATATTATGTATGATGTTGTGCACCTATTATGAGTTTATATATTTACTGACTAAATATATATGTATACCTGAGCATGTGGAAAGCCTCTTAGGAGCCATCTTAACTAAAAAACATAAATAAATAAATGAATAAATAGATAAATAAATACATACATCAATAAACAATACAAGAACTGAACGTGACACAAACGTACCATGACATCGTTTGAAACACCCACTCAAAATAGACACGTACCCCGCAAAAGAACCACGACCCCTCAAACAATCTATAAATATAATAAAAAATAAAAAAACCAAAAATAATAGTAACAATAATAAAACCTTTGTGTGGTGACCTCGTTCAGCCATCACGACCTGGCATGAGACGACTCGCAGCCTCTGTAATCAATACTTACCTTTAGTGTGTTGCAACGGCCGGGCGGAGATAGGCGGGGCGGGGCAGAGGTCACATACCGGGGCGTCACATCCTGGCGGGGTCACGTAGTACTTGTGACCTCTCCCACTTCAGCGTCGTCCTCGCCTGCAGGAGAAGGAAGTGATCAGTCCTGAGGAATTCTTTTGATCAAAATAATTAATGTTTTCTATTCTGTTTTCTACCTTTTTTTTTTCTTGGGAGTAAGATTCAAATTATGTATATCGTATAGCATGTTTTCTCTCTCTCTCTCTCTCTCTCTCTCTCTCTCTCTCTCTCTCTCTCTCTCTCTCTCTCTCTCTCTCTCTCTCTCTCTCTCTCTCTCTCTCTCGTTGCAAACTTTTCCAGCTATTCCAGCAATAAACTTTAATTTCAAACTTCAATCAGCAACTTTATTAATTCGTACATAAACTACATGATTTTAATGGGAAAGAAAAGATCGATATATACAGCTTAATCAACAACCAATTAAAACGTATTCTAAATAACAACCCAACTCTATACATAACATTAAACCCTTATATTAATTAACTCCCTTAACTTTTAAACAACAATCATAAGTTAACATTGAAAACATTTTTATCATAAGTTTATATTTTTCTTTATGTATCGTGTATGTATGTATATATTTCGTCAAGTATATAAGTGTCCCAACAAAAAAAACTTCTAAAATAGTTGCACCAAAAAAGAAAACAAAAAACTAAATATAAACCATTTTTTTCATTAACACACACTTTCGAAAAAAAATTAGGGGTGGGAGGGGGTGAAAAAAACATTAACTATCCAAAACAATGGTGAAAAAAGTCACTATTTCCTCCCCGTCCGAGGCATGGCATGAAAACTACTGTGAAGGTGAGCAACTGAGGCAGCAGTCAAAGCCCTTCGTCACGCCCTTAAAGACAACAGGTGGTGAGCGAGAGACTGGGCTGGGCAAGGCAAGGCAAGGCAAGGCAAGGCGAGGCGAGGCAGGAGTGAGGTTGGGTTAGGAGGACAGGGTGGGTTGGTTAGGTTAGGTTAGGTTGGGTAGGTGGGAGGGAGTTCTCAGCCACACTTCTACTTCCCCTGCGGGCCAAGGCGACTCATGTGTGGCTGTCTTGAGTTCAATGGGTAAGTGTACTCAGTTTGATGTGAATTACTTTGGTTTAGTAGTGTGGGTTGTGGTGTTTGGGTTGGTGATGGGTGTGTGTGTGCGTGTGTGTGTGTGTATGTGAGGATGTGAGAGTATATGTGAAAAAGAGAGAGAATAAAAGAGGATACGGGTAGGAGAAAATAACATATAGACAAAGGAATATCAGTGAAAGAGCAACACACACACACACACACACACACACACACACACACACACACACACACACACACACACACACACACACACACACACACACACACACGCAGGAGCAGGAGGGAAACACACACTCTCTATCTGAATGAAGGTGTGTGTTAAAGGAGACAGTAACATCACAACAGCCAGACAGAGAGAGAGCGAGAGCGACTGTTTTATTGATCAAAGTCACACTAACTCAACATAATGATAATCCCACACAGAAAAATACACACACACAAAAATAATAAATGAAAAAATTGAATAAAAAAAGATGAGGATGTAATTATCTTAACAAAATAAATTACACAAACAGACTATGACGTATAATTTTCATATAATTTTCTTTCTTCTCTTCATCTTTTCCGGCTCATTTCTCACTCTTTTCCTCCTCTAATCTCATCTTCTCCTTTCACGTCTTCATTTATACAAAAGATCCATCACTTTTCCGGTTTTTCCTGTTTCCCGGCGCCCTTGTACCAACATTATCTTCGTATTCATCACTATTTTCGTCTCATCGTCATCACCATCATCATCATCATTACTCAATCTCATAACATGTTCGTGGCTAACTAAACAGACAGACAGACAAATATAACATGAATAACAACAATGGAAAAGAATGAAAAACACGCACACGCACACGCACACACACACACACACACACACACACACACACACACACACACACACACACACACACACGAGTAAGAGGATAATGTGTAAAAGGTCATAACCTTACCCATAGATCATACTACAATGAACTCTAAACTCTCTCTCCTGGACGGTAACAGCTGACGATCATGAGTCTAGCGCGTGATCCTCCAGGAGAATAACACAGACGACAGCTGGTTGACGGGAGGATGCAGCAGAATGTCAATGGTTCCCAGACTAGTGAAGTGAGAGAGGCGGGAACTATTTATTTCAAGTTCATTTTTCAAACAATTTTCGTGTAACCTTTTTCTCATTTTTCTTCCCATCGACATTTGCAAGAGAACAAGGAGAAGGAGGAGGAAGAAGAAAAGGAGGAGGAGGAGGAGGAGGAGGAGGAGGAGGAGGAGGAGGAGGAGGAGGAGGAGGAGGAGGAGGAGGAGGAGGAGGAAGAGGAGGAACAAGAGGAAGACGAGTGACCTTTTCCGTGTTCCATGCAGGTGAAAATCAAGGTTATTTGGCCGAGGGGACGGACGAAACATTAGCCATCCCCTTACCTACTACGTTTAATACCTGCGAGGGAAACAAGGAGGAGGAGGAGGAGGAGGAGGAGGAGGAGGAGGAGGAGGAGGAGGAGGAGGAGGAGGAGGAGGAGGAGGAGGAGGAGGAGGAGGAGGAGGACACTAGAACAGGAAGAGCAGGTACCAGTCAGCCTATTGGTTTTATTATAACGTGGTTGCCTGCTTCAAGGGGACTTATCTAAACAACAAATCATTTCTACCTGTGTGAAGGCATGACAGAAACGTGAGGAGGAGGAGGAGGAGGAGGAGGAGGAGGAGGAGGAGGAGGAGGAGGAGGAGGAGGAGGAGGAGGAGGAGAAGTAAAGAGGAAGAACAGATAGCAATAACCCAACTGGATTTAACGAGGCTATTAATCGTATTCATTTTGCTTCGGAAATAGAAGAGAATAAATATCTATCCACTTTAGTTGCAATATAATGATCTCAAACAATACTTGACATTCAGGTAAAAAGAGAAATTAACATAAAGCGTAAGAAGTTAGTTAGTAGTTTAGCAAAGAATTATTTATACCAGACCAGACTTCTACCATAGGCTTTCAGGACGTCTGAGAAAGTAGTAAAGATTAAACGGAAGAACCCATGAGACTGAGACCAAAATTGAGTTAGGAAAGGAAGGGTAAATAGACGATGGATATACCAGTAGTAGTAGTAGTAGTAGTAGTAGTAGTAGTAGTAGTAGTAGTAGTAGTAGTAGTAGTAGTAGTAGTAGTAGTAGTAAACGCTAGAGGCGATGAAAGGGTAGGAGTCAAGAGGTAGGACCAGGAGGAGGAGGAGGAGGAGGAGGAGGAGGAGGAGGAGGAGGAGGAGGAGGAGGAGGAGGAGGAGGAGGAGGAGGAGGAAGAGGAGGAGGAGAAGAAGGAAGAGAGTAAAACAAGAACCCGGAGGAGGTGGAGGACGAAGGAGGGAGGGATGGAGGGAGGGAGGGAGGGAGGGAGGGAGGGAGGGAGGG
>JAPQNM010000029.1:9774866-9792366 GCA_029783475.1 Metacarcinus magister | reverse complement strand
TCCTCCTCCTCCTCTCACGAAGCTGCAGTCCATGTCAAAGTTGTTTTTCGTTATTTCATTTTCTCTCTCTCCCTCTCTCTCTCTCTCTCTCTCTCTCTCTCTCTCTCTCTCTCTCTCTCTCTCTCTCTCTCTCTCTCTCTCTCTCTCTCTCACTCTCTCATTCTATGTCGTAAATATTGACACGAATAAACGCACACGAACTCTAAGTAAACATAAACTATACGTGCACACACAAATTAGGTGGCTTACGCGGACTCAAAACGTACACACATGAAGGTTGAAGTACACACACACACACACACACACACACACACACACACACACACACACACACACACACACACACACACACACACACACACACACACACAGAGGGATTAGGGACAAGGTGTACACGGTTGGGTGATCAGGTTTGCCAGCGACGCAACACAAAATCAGTTGACAGCTAGCCAGCTAACCAACCCTTGCATCGCCTCGCCGTCCATCTGCTGTGAGTGGAAAACAACAGCATATTTGAGAGTGGGTTGCTGTCCCTCCTAGGTATTCTTTGCCTTGTACAGTAAATTTATCTGTATCCCTCTTGATTTCTGTCCCTAATGCGGCAGACAGGTTGCGTCTCTCTTCTCTTTCTCTTTTTCTTTCTCTCACACACACAGCGAGGAAATGAAATCAAGAAAAAAACATAAAGAACAAGGAAATCTGTTTCAGAAGTGCCCGGCGAGGAAGCAGAGAAGGAAGAGGAGGAGGAGGAGGAGGAGGAGGAGGAGGAGGAGGAGGAGGAGGAGGAGGAGGAGGAGGAGGAGGAGGAGGAGGAGGAGGAGGAGGAGGAAGTAGAGCAAGTCCGAGGTCACCAAACTTCGAGGTGAAACGTGGATGTCCAATATTGTTTTGCTTCCTTTGTGGCTAGTCAGAGGTTCTTGTGCATTGCCTGCCAGGTGTTATGAGGGACGAGGAGCAGAAGGAGGACTGAGGGAGCGGCAAAAGGGACGGAGGGAAGGTTGCAAGGGCGGATGGAAAGGATGGAAGGGATGGAAGGGATGGAAGTGGGAGGGGTTGGGCATTGTAAGAAAGTGTAAGGGTCAATTTTGTGATGGAACGAAGCTGAATGGATGTAGTAGTAGTTTTGTGAGGGAAGCAAATTCACTGAGGAAGGGTGGATAGAAAGGGCGAGGGACGAGGGAAAATGAGGAGAGGAATATAGGGAAACCCGATTGAAGGCTGGGAGAGGGAAAGATGAAGAGGTGAGGCAGTGAAGAATGAAGGAATAGAGGAAGAGAAGAGAATAACTGATCTTTTGGAAACTGAAAGAGATGCTATTAGGAGAAGAGATGGACAACGCGATAAAGACATGATGTATGTGTTTACTGTCCACGGAGAGAGACACAGGCAGAGAAATATGAGAAAAGATAAAGAAATAAAAAAAAAGGGAAGAAAGGAAGAAAGAACGAAATAAAGAAAGCAATAGAGAAAGAAATATAGATAGAAAAAAAAGAATAAGAAAGAAAGTTACACAAATAGAAAGAAAAAAGAAAAACTTGAAAAAAGAAAGAGAAAAAAAGAGAAAAGAGAAACTAAAGATAACAAGAAAAAACGAAAAAAATTGAAAAAAAGCAAGCAAGCGAGAGAACAAAAAAAAAATAGAGACTAAAATCAGCCAACTCATACCACCACCACAAAAACACACCATGACACTACACTTATCCGTGGCGTAAATGCATGACTCATGACTAACTGGAAGTGCTGGAGTACAGTTTCTTTAGACAAGTTAAAAAAAAATAAAGAAAAAACATGAGACAAAAATACCTCCCTGCTTATCCCTCCTCCTCTTCTTCTTCTTCTTCTTCTTCTTCTCTCATTCATTCCTTTCCTCCACTCCCCTTATCTCTCCTTCTCCTTCTCCTCCAGTACCCTCCTTATCTTATCTTCATCTATCCTCTATCTCTCCAAGTATTCCTCCATCCAGTAAGGTTAATGGACGTACATAACCTCCTCCTCCTCTTTCTCCTCCACCTCCTCCTCCACCTCCTCCTTCACCTCCTCCTCGAAGGGTCAAACTATCATAACACTTGAATGGCAGCTAAGTGGTAATTTCTATGATTATTCTTTAGCTAGTGTTGCAGAGAGATAGAGAGAGAAAGTAAGAGAGAAAAAAAAAGGAAAAGAAAAAGAGAGAGACTACTTTCCATTCCCTGTATCTACCTCTAGTGTTAGGCATTACCTTTTTCTAATCTAACTCGCTGTCTAATTTTCTTCCATTGAGTGTAAGTAAGGTGATGTAACGCAGCGTGACACTACAGACGCCATTCCATCTTGACCACTGTTGTTTTTGTGACTCATACTAAGGTAGAAAGGGAAGCTAATAAAGGGTTGAGAGTTGTGTTTTAACTTTTACCAATTTCATTTCTTTACCTTTTTTTCCTTTTCCTAAGATGTTGGTTTATTGAGAGTTCTTTATATCAGAGTCTTTTTTTTTTGGTCCTTTGTCTCTTATTTTTCTTTTTATTCCTTTTCCCTTTTTTTTGTATTTATATGTCTTATTTTTATATTTATTTATTATCTTTACTCCGTTTTCCTCTTTCCATTTTTTTTCTTACTTTATTAGTGTTCTCTCTCTCTCTCTCTCTCTCTCTCTCTCTCTCTCTCTCTCTCTCTCTCTCTCTCTCTCTCTCTCTCTCTCTCTCTCTCTCTCTCTCTCTCTCTCTCTCTCTCTCTCTCTCTCTCTCTACCACCGTATTTTACCAGACTAATTTCTCAATTGTAAACTTTCGCTGAAACTTCAAAAACTTCTCCTTAACATGCACTTTTTTACAGACTTTCCTTCGCCTGTAAAATATTGCTTCGTTAAAAATATTTCTCCACTTCTCTCAAAGCTTTATCTATATTTTTCTTACTCGTATCTATCTATATTAATTAAACAGTTTGAACATTGGATTAGTTTAGACTGTCATCAGTGCCAATGACTATGGATGTTCATTATTTTCATTAAAAATGTAATGCAGTACTTTTAGTGCACTGTCAAGCTCCATCAAGAGGATATGATAGGTGTCAGTAACACACGTATACTCCTACACACTCATTGCTACCCAGTAAGGAACACATATATTATTAACTTCCACGAATATTCTTGTTATTACTCTTACAGCTCAAAGCAGTTCATAACTAAGCATTACGACACGTTTAACCATCACACACACACTCGTGGATTTGTAAATTTAATCTCAACCAATGGTGTATTTTCGTTATATGCTACTCGGGAATTTTTATTTTTTTTAATTTGCTAATCGATTTTGATCTTTTAAACTATGTTGTACATAGGAATAATGTAATATTCTCAGCTAAGTTTCAGGTAAATTCACCGGAAATTTTTATTTGAAAAAATTAATTAATTTGGATAAACAACACTAAAACCAACATGATGGATTTAATACTTCACCAATGTTGTTGAAAAAAATATCAGATATTCCTTATAGAATTACCAATAAATGGACAAAGCGCATTGTTCAATTAGGGTTTCAGTTTAAATGCTAATATTTTTTGTTTAATGGTATAATTTTTTTAGTAAATAAATATTTTTCATGAGATAGGTACCCATCAAATATAACAAAGAGTTGTGCTGAAATATCATATTTCTAAAATGTATACGTAATCGACGTCACTTAACCACAGAGGGACCGAGGATGGCAGAGTCAATTTGAATACTCCCGTGGCTTACATTGCCTTCCTCTCACCTTCTTCACTGCTGCTGCATCAAGCTAAGGGTCACTATAATTAGGTATATAGAGGCAAAAATATTTTTAATCTCACCGCTCGTTCGGTCATGACGGGCCGATCAAAACCTTCACTACTGACTGTCATCTGTGCCAATGGCTATGGAAGTTAATTATTTTCATTAAAAAATGTAATGCAGTACTTTTAGTGCACTGTCAAGTTCCATCAAGAGGATATGATAGCTATCAGTAACCCACGTATACTCCTACACACTCCTTGCTATCCTATATGTCTTTCAACCTCATCTCTCCATAAGGATGATTTTACTACTACTATTACTATACTACTACTACTACTATTACTACTACTACTACTACTACTACTACTACTACTTTTACACGAGTGAATATCAGTTTATTAACCTTCTGTATAAATAAAAACTGCTGCATACATTAATTACAACTCTGATACAATAAACATAACTCTCTGTCTCTCTCTCTCTCTCTCTCTCTCTCTCTCTCTCTCTCTCTCTCTCTCTCTCTCTCTCTCTCTCTCTCTCTCGCTCGCTCTCGGGTAATCTCTTCTGATCAGGTAAGGGATAAGGAAGCTCCCATTTGGACTAATAGCAGCACCAAAAACATTCGAAGTACTACTTGGTCAGCGTGTTCTGTAAGCGCTTGCCTATCTCTCTCCTGTGTGGGTGTGTGTGTGGGTGTGTGTGTGTGTGTGTG
The DNA here is from genome assembly GCA_029783475.1 of Metacarcinus magister. Taxonomy (NCBI): domain Eukaryota; kingdom Metazoa; phylum Arthropoda; class Malacostraca; order Decapoda; family Cancridae; genus Metacarcinus; species Metacarcinus magister. The sequence goes on along the minus strand of JAPQNM010000029.1, from coordinate 9,787,927 downwards.
TGTGTGTGTGTGTGTGTGTGTGTGTGTGTGTGTGTGTGTGTGTGTTGATATGTGTGTGTGTGTGTGGGTGTGTGGGTGGGTGGAGAGAGATGCAGACAGACAAGGAGACATGATAGACAGACAGACAGACACATAGAGATGCTTAGGGAGGAACGGCAATTAGTAGAAAGGAATGTATGGAGGGGAGGGCAGCTTAGGAAAGTCTCTCTCTCTCTCTCTCTCTCTCTCTCTCTCTCTCTCTCTCTCTCTCTCTCTCTCTCTCTCTCTCTCTCTCTCTCTCTCTCATACACACACAGGAAAGATATATAAAAACTCATACATAACAAAATACAAAATGTCTTCTCCAGTAAAGGACAAACATGTACTTTAAACATAATAACATTTTTAACAACAAACTTAACATAACATTCATACTTCTAAAAACCCTGAAAAGTTAGAAAAAATAAAATGATGTATGTTTTTTTGACTTATTACAATTTATTAACATTGACGTAACGGGTGAGATGAAGAAGATATGTTACTCTTGATATTGCAGACCATTATACAAGCTGGTATGGTGAGCAATAACTATCATTTTCATTGCAAATATAATACCTACCTTTGCAATGGACGACGATATTATAAAGGCAGTAAAAGGAAATGGATGGGAATAGAGATAAAGATACACATAGATAGATAGATAGATAGATAGATGGATGGATGGATGGATGGATGGATAGAGGCAGAGATCATTCCTAACTAACCTTCCTTCTCCTTTATGACCAATTTTACAGAATGAGCCACAAAACTTTATCTGAAATATATTTGATGTTGTTTCATGATTGATGTAGATTAACCATTCACCTCTACACCCTCCCCCCCCCAACCCCTCAAACACCCCTCCCCCCCACACACATACATACACAGACATCCTCTCACACACACACGAACATGTACACAATAGATATTACCACAAAATCCTCTGTTTCCCGCTAAAAAATGCCTCACCCTGCCTCGCACCTGTTCCCTCATCAGTCCCCTCAGGATCCAATTCTCTTATACAGGTTTGAATCCCAAGTTTAAAGTCGGTCAAGGTTATAACTAATATTTTTCATGGTAAAGCTGACAGTCATGGCGGATGTGGAACAGAAAAAAATAGAGATCGATATAGATAAAGAAAGAAAAAATGGAATACAGCGAGAGAGAGAAGGAGTAAAGGAGGAGGAAGTAAGAGAGGGTTAAAAATAATAAGAAGATGAAGGTACACGAATTGAAACAAAGCGAACTAGTCAAGGAGACAGACAGATAAAAACATAACAAGACAGAAATCACAAAGAAAAGCATAAAATAGTGTGAACCAAGATAATTGAAAAAAAATAGAAGAGCGAGAGAGAGAGAGAGAGAGAGAGAGAGAGAGAGAGAGAGAGAGAGAGAGAGAGAGAGAGAGAGAGAGAGAGAGAGAGAGAGAGAGAGAGAGAGAGAGAGAGAGAGAGAGAGAGAGAGAGAGAGAGAGAATATATAGTAGTAGAAAACATATAGATGTCCTAACACATATAACAAAACCACACCAACAACAACAATAATAATAATAATAATAAAAACCATAATAATAATAATAATATCCTTCCTTTTTCTCTCTAGTCAAGGCAATACAGTTTCTCACTTACATTTCCTCGACCACCGGATTACAGAAAGGAGAACTGAGGAGAGGAGAAAAAGATATTGGCACATTGGCTGACAATTTAATTTCCAAGTTACGAGGAGACGTGAGAGGCGACGAATCCGAGGAAGCGGGGCGTAGCAGGGAATATAATTACTTACAATCTGAGCAAGAAAGAAAAAAGTGGAGGAGGGAGAATGGAGAAATATAGGAGATAGGATAATAATAATAGAAGGGGGAAGGAAGGATGGATGTGCTTTTGAAATGATGATATTAATGTGATGATGGTGATGATGATGATGATGATGACGATTTTTTCAATTTACCTCAGCAGTTCATCCTTTTTCATGGTGTAATAATCTTGTAACACAGATTCAAACACACACACACACACACACACACACACACACACACACACACCCCACACACACACAGGTGAGAGAGAGATTAAGCAGCAACAAACAAGCATTCATCTCCCTCGTTGGGCAATACATCACAGCTTTGCATTAAGGTAACTGTCCACTCAATCATAGTCAATAAACATTCGCCTTGATTCTCCCGCGGCGTCACGGGGAGAAAAATAGAGTAACGACGCTGGGAATAGAGAAAAAGGAATAAGTGAGGAATGACGGATGAATAATTACGATATGAATGTCATAAATAAACAGGAAAATGTCACTGTGTCACTTTATTTATTTTTTGGGTCACTCGTAAATATAGAAAGGAACATGTTTACAAAGTCGGTAAGTCATTTGATGTATATCCTTTGCATTATATAAAAGACATGATGGAGTACGCACATACATACATATAAACATACATACATATATACATACAGTACATATAAAATTTCATTGATTCACACTCACACACACACACACACACACACACACACACACCTCACACAAAACTTCTTGAACCCCCTATTAACCGTATTCTATTACTTTCAAACCTCATAGCAGCTTCCTAGCCTTACCTTGTGGTCTACCTGTATTACTCACTCAAACACCTGTCCTTACCTGGCTAATCTATAATTTCTAATACGGAGTAAACCCAATTCACCTCCACAATGTAAGGTTACCAGGAGTCAGGAATCACCAGGTATCACAGGGCTTAGTGTGTGTGTGTGTGTGTGTGTGTGTGTGTGTGTGTGTGTGTGTGTGTGTGTGTGTGTGTGTGTGTGTGTGTGTGTGTGTGTGTGTAGGGATGAGTTGTATGGAAGGTAAGTTTAGTGTCATGAACCTTGTATAATCTTTACTGAGTCTGGTTTAGGTGGTGTTGGTAAAGTTAGTCTTTTAAGTGGAAGGGAATTTTACACATGCTCTGCCTTGTAATTGTACGTACACACACACACACACACACACACACACACACACACACACACACACACACACACACACACGCACACACACACAAACATATATACTTACACATAGCAACACGTTATCCTCATACTCTGGACAATATACAAACTTTAGTCTCTCATCCCAGTGTGTGTGTGTGTGTGTGTGTGTGTGTGTGTGTGTGTGTGTGTGTGTGTGTGTGTGTGTGTGTGTGTGTGTGTCTGTCTCTCTGTTTATCTCCTTTACTTATTCTCTCGTGTCACGCCAAAACAAGAAAGAAAAAAAATGGAATCTGTTTGAAAGTATAGATATTAAACAGTGATCCCTTTGTCTGCTCTGGTCGAACACATGTACTTTACTTCCAATGTACAACTACGTGTTTCAAGTACAGTATGAAAGGACAAGAAAAAAATTATAGTAAGCTAAACGTAAATAATTCTTCGGTGGTGCTTCGCTTCCTTGCTCTTTCACGCGACGTTGTGAACAAAAGAAAATAAGACAACTGACTTTTAAAACATTCTAAAGCTGCAGTAGTTGCCTGTTAGTTAGTTAGTTAGTTAGTCCGATGCATTTTTAGATACAAGTTATTTCTGGTCTCCGTGAAGGGTAAAATTCCCCCTCTTGACAATCAGTACATTACATCGATTCAATCATTAACTTAAACTATTCTCTTTACGTGTCATGCCTGTCAATCGATCACCTTCAGCGGAATACCATGATTGTTTACCAGTCAATCAGATTCATTGCCTTCACGTTCCAGTCCTTCTTCGTCTTTATAAATCATACATCAGGAGTACAATGTATATATGTGTGTGTGTATGTATGTGTGTGGTGTCTTTACTCACTCACAAGGGGGGGTAAAGGGTGAGTAAGATGGTGATGAGTAGCGTCCCATAAACACGTCCCAGCCAGGAAGGGAAGGGAAGGTGAGGGAGGAGGATGAAGCACTTTAGATGATGAATAGGAGAGGTAAATGGGGAACACTCTCAGAGGAAAGGGGAATGCAAGGGGATTAGTTAATTTCGTTTTGAGTGAGAGGCCGTGTGGATGGTGATGGCAGAGGGTGGTGGGGATTGTGGTGTGTGTGTGTGTGTGTGTGTGTGTGTGTGTGTGTGTGTGTGTGTGTGTGTGCGTGTGTGTGAAAGGAAGGAGGGATAAGAGGGACAAAAGAGAGGAGACAAGAGAGAATGACAAAACAGACGTGAAAATGTGAGGCAAGAAAGTGAGTCATAATTGTAGACAAGATATTATAACACAACTTACCTAATATTTTTTTATGATAAGGAAAAACAACAATCTAGCCTCTTTTCACACATACTAAACATAATCAACAAACTCTATTTTCCATTCTAACAATCTTCCTTCCATTAAATTTAACACCCAAAAAAAACTATACATAAACATTTCTCCCCAAGTATAATTCTTCTCATTACCTTTCCCTTACCTTACACTCTATTCCATTCACTCCTTTCTATACCCTTCCCTTACATCAGAACTCTCTCCCACATCACCAAGACACAACCTAACCTTTCTAACCTACCACGTACCCATCCTTTCACCTAAACCAGTGCTCTCCATCTCTCAAAGCAACTCCTTCCCTACTATACTCCCATCAGCATCCCATCCTTTTCCATCTACCTCTGACCCATTTTTTCCATATCAAGAGTGTCTCATCTCCCCACGGCCCCCGCTTGTACATCCTTTCACTCTGAGGAAATGGAAGCGACACAAGAGCATAATGAGAGCTGTATAGAGACAAGGGAGAGGAAGCTTAGTAGGAAGATGGAGATGTAGCACAGTAGCAGGAAGCGAGAGGAAGGAGGAAGGCGAAGGATGAGGAAACAAACGAGCATTGTTGAGGCTGTTAAGAAAATGACACTGGCTAAGTAAACAAAAGGTGTCTCCGAAATTGTAGACCCGTCGGAGAAAATGGGAAACGGAAGAATCTAGTAAGCAAGGGAAACATAAAATAAGTGGAACGGTGGGAGGAATGCGCAAGGGAAACAAATACACAGAGGTAAAAAAAAACAGAGAAAACGTAGGAACATAGAAAACTCCTCCTCTTCCTCCTCCTCCTCCTCCCCTCTCCTCCTTCTCCTCCTCCTCCTCCTCCTCCTCGACACAAGAAAACGACGCCAACAATGATTGTCTCTTTCCTTTCTATAACTTTCCCACCCCCTTCCCCTTCCCCCTTCCCCCTCCCCCCATTCCCCGCTTCTCCCCCTCTCTCATGTATCTTTTTTTTCCCCCCTTGTCGTTCTTAGATAAAGTTTTTTTTTTTATGGAGTTTCCGAATGAAAGTATAAATTCCTCAGGATAAAGTATAATTGTACATTTTTCCTTTTCTCTTTTATTTATTGGGAACTTTTGTTATTAAACTTGTTTGTTTCTCTGTTTAAAGTAACTTCCGCCAGATTCTTATAAACCAAGAGTGAAAATAGTGTATGTGTGTGTGTGTGAGAGAGAGAGAGAGAGAGAGAGAGAGAGAGAGAGAGAGAGAGAGAGAGAGAGAGAGAGAGAGAGAGAGAGAGAGAGAGAGAGAGAAAGCAAGAACGATACTATGTAACCTGAAAGTCATTAAATATAAATGCATTACAGTATAAACCACTAGTCAATAACCTCACACACACACACACACACACACACACACACACACACACACACACACACATGATGTTTACAATTCCGTTCTCCACCACAGTTTGCTTCTCGTGTCCGCTTCACTCCCCCCGCTGGACAGCAAACAACACAACCGTAGATTACCAAGACCCAAACAGACTAGGGTTTCCTCTCCCTTCCTCTCCCTCACTCTCTGTCCTCTCCCTCTCTCCCCCTTGCCTTTGTTTCAACCTCACTCTTACGCCGGGACCCAGAACGAAATGTCAACACCATGTCACTGTTTTTTAGACTGTGGTTACCCAAGAATCACGGAGTTTTGTCCTGCCTCAAACAAAAGGTAGGTTCCCTTCCCTTCTGTCTCCATCCCGTAAAAACACATGGGGCTCTCATTCAGCAGGTGGGACTCAGGTGGACAGAAGGGAATGGATAGAAAGGAAGGATGGGATGGGGATGAAGGCGAGCAGTGAGCCATTAGCGAACGGGGAAAAGAAAGATGGTACAGTGAAGAGGGAGAGATGGCGAGGAGTGTGTTTAGGAAAAGAAGAGATAAAAAAAGGCGTTAAAAACTTGAAACTCTAGATGAACAGCGATTAGAGGTTCATCTCTCTCTCTCTCTCTTCTCTCTCTCTCTCTCTCTCTCTCTCTCTCTCTCTCTCTCTCTCTCTCTCTCTCTCTCTCTCTCTCTCCTTCACCCACCTGCCTTCTGAGCCGCGGGAAGCAATTAGCCAAGGCGGTAAGGAGAGTGAGAGTAAAAAAATCACTCTCTCTCTTTAATCCCTGGAACGTATTGGCTGCGCTCTGTAACGAGGCAGTTAAACCCGCGTGTAATTAGAGAGTACTAACAGCCGACCTGGACGTAGGGGCGCGGTAATTAGAGCGAGTAAATGATAGTTATACCGACCTAATTGGGCACTTCCTGAATGAAAACGAGAAACTGACAGTGCGAGAGAGAGAGAGAGAGAGAGAGAGAGAGAGAGAGAGAGAGAGAGAGAGAGAGAGAGAGAGAGAGAGAGAGAGAGAGAGAGAGAATGTGTGAGAGGACAAATTAAACTACTCCTACAGCAATACACGCATACATGCACCCACACACACACACACACACACACACACACACACACACACACACACACACACACACACACACACACATCAAACGATCTAGCACAAAGACGTCTGTATATCAGGTCTCTCGACATACATTCTCTCTCTCTCTCTCTCTCTCTCTCTCTCTCTCTCTCTCTCTCTCTCTCTCTCTCTCTCTCTCTCTCTCTCTCTCTCTCTCTCTCTCTCTTATATATATATATATCTATTTCTTCTTTCTCTAACATTCTTGGACTTCCCTTAAGCTCGTCTCCCTTTTGCTTCCAATTGCATTACTTCAATATATCCATACTAATGAGTACTACCTTATCCTCCTCCTCTTCCTCTTCCTCCTCCTCCTCTTCCTCCAATCTTCTCCTCCTCCTCCTCCTCCTCCTCTCCTCCTCCTCCTCCTCCTCCTCCTCCTCTTCCTCCCGTAATCAAGCACCTCTTCACAGGCCACGGAACGCTGGATTGTGTTAACTTCCTCCTTCCTCCTCCTCCTCCTCCTCCTCCTCTTCCTTCTCCTCCTCCATGCTTCAGTATTTCCTGCATCTCCTCCATCGCTATCTCCATCCCTTATCATATATCTATCACTCCTTTCTTTCTTTACTTCTTCTGTTGTTATTCTTCCTCCACGATCACCACCACCTCATACACTCTTTCTTTCCTCTTCCACATCTCCATCTTACTCTCCTTCCTCCTCCTTCTCCTCCTCCTCTCATTCTCTTATAACTATCCATCTTTCTTCACCTACCAACAGCCTCTCTAACTAAGCTAAGTCTTCATCGTTTTGGGTGTTGGATACGAAAAAAAAAATGACAGATCGCAGAAAACATGTTTGCGTCACTACGATTTTCAAGATAATGGGCGTGAAAGTGTAAAGGTTTTCATTGAAGTGAGATGTCTGTTAAGATTTTTTTCTCTTTTATTTTTTTTTGTTACCACTACTACCACCACTTTTTTTTTCTCTTGAGATGTTTGTGTGAGTGTGTATGTGTGTGTGAGTGGAGAGGGAGAGAGAGAGGGGGGGAGAGAGAGGGGATGTAAGTTTCTTCTTCCTTCTTCTCCTTCGTTGCTTATTCGTGGTGCAAATGCGAGGTGTTTTCTAATTAGTTTCTTCTCTTTTGTATCCCCGATCAAAAGGCGTCTCCTGGTCCCACCGCAAGACTACGTAATTAATGGACTCCTGGGAAAGCGAACCTCACACAAAACACAATCTTTTCTTTTTTATACTTCTCTCTATTTTTTTTTTATTTGGCAGTGTCTCTTACCTTCTATCTGTCTGTCTGTCTTTCATTCTCTCTTTAAATTCTATCGTATTTTCCAAGTCTTTTTTTCTTCTTTCTTTCTCGCTTCTTTTCTCACGATTGGCTAAATTTCGTTCGATCCTTCATTTTATACGTGGCTTTCAACTATTATCTCTCTCTCTCTCTCTCTCTCTCTCTCTCTCTCTCTCTCTCTCTCTCTCTCTCTCTCTCTCTCTCTCTCTCTCTCTCTCTCTCTCTCTCTCTCTCTCTCTCTCTCTCTCTCTCCCCCACACAAAGACGGAGATTACACCTGGATTTTAGGTCGTCAGCGCTTCTCTGGAAACTCCGAAATGATGCCTGAACACACGTTACACAGTTTATAGGTAAAGGGAAAGTAGGTTTTCAATACTTTAGCGTCGACATAAACACGGAAGGAGCGCACTGTTTTTTTTTCTCTTCTCTCTCTTGTTCTTGTAGGGGAAAAATTATATGGGATGATAGCCTAATGGTCTTTCCTATGCTGTGTTTAATTATTTTTGCAAGTTTAATAAGCCTTTTGTGTCTTAACGCTGATGGATTTTTAAGAGGTAAGACTTAAGTACTGGTGTGTGTGTGTGTGTGTGTGTGTGTGTGTGTGTGTGTGTGTGTGTGTGTGTGTGTGTGTGTGTGTGTGTGTGTGTGTGTGTGTGTGCGTAAGGGAAGATTCTTATGTAAGTGTAAGTATTCAAAGTATTAAGTGTGATGATAACAAAAGAATAACTGAAAATACGATGGAATACAAAACAAATAACATGAAAAGGAAATATTTAACGTAAAGAGGTCAGTGATATTCTTCAACTAACTCTCATTTCCTTTTTTTTTTTCTCTCTCTCTCTCTCTCACATGCATTCTTTATGGTTCCTCTTTGTAGTCGTTTCCAGGAAAGTTTCGAACCCTAGGAAATGTACCTTATTTTCCAGCCTTTACCTTGCCGCCAGGTCGTCCCTCAGGTGAAGGCTTCCCTGTGTTTCAAAGCCTCACTCACTCCACTAATTATCACCTCTTTTTAAACGCTCAAAAAAAGGTAAAAATTAATTCCCAAATGTCACTGAGTACATATCTATAAGTATATATTTTTTTCTTATTTAATTATCTTATGTTTTTATTTATCCTAACATTACGTTTTCTTTTTCCAGAGTGTAATAATCACCTTCTCTTTGGACACCAACACTATTTTTCTGTCTCACACACTTGCGTCTGTAATTCTACTTCTGTTTGTGCAAATGTTTATGGTACATTTATTCCTCTTTTTTTTTCTGTCTACATTTCCAGCGTGCAATTATCACTTCGTTTTCCAAGCTTGATATAAAACGAAAAATAATAATAATCATTCCTATTGAGAGACTAAGGTTTTTTTTTTCTTCATATATATTCAGTTTTATCTACGCACAGCTGACGTTTATTTAATTACTTACTTCCTTATCTATTAATAAACCTACATTTTCAAAGGTACAATCAACGACGTACTATAATGATTAACTAGTCTATCTTAAACCTATTACTACATTAATAAACAAAAGAAGAAGGAATCACATACTATGAAAAAATATATTGAATTCTACATTTACAAATCATGAAAAAATAAATATTCATGTATTTTCTCTGTTTCTGTTTAATGGCGCTGTATCTGGCTTGCTCTATTACAATGTCCCTCAATTAAGGCGAAGCGGATAACTCCACAACAATAACAACATTGGCCTCTCAGGACTGATAACAAAGGCTGAAGCTGAAGCTGATTCCATTCTGTTTTATACATTTCATTATTTTCATTTTGATATTCCACTAAAAATGTCAACTTCTAAAATCGATCGAATAAAATTGCTTCTATTTATATCAATCACTATTAGCTGCATTATTTTTTTTGTTTTATTTATCCATTATCGTTATTCATATTGTTTTTGTTTAAATTCTAATTCCTTTAACATTTCTTCCACACAGGCAATCCAAGAATTCAAAAAAAAAAAACGTTAAGACACGATCCAATGCTCCTTTTGTGCACTTTTACACTTTTTGATCCTTTCCTCAGTCTCGTCCTGTCATCATCCTCCTCCTCCCTCTCCTCCTCCTCTTCCTGCTCCACCTCCACCTGCTCCACCTCGTTTCCTTCATCCACCTTTTATCATCCTCCACCAAAGAACACGGAAACACGCAGTGAAGGCGCCGCGTAACCACTGCATTAGACACAAAAAAAAGGAAATAATATCATCTGTGTCACGTAGGTAAAACGATGAGGCTGACCGACCTACCATCTGCCGCAGTCTCTCTCTCTCTCTCTCTCTCTCTCTCTCTCTCTCTCTCTCTCTCTCTCTCTCTCTCTCTCTCTCTCTCTCTCTCTCTCTCTCTCTCTCTCTCTCTTTTTTTACTAGTATTTTATATCGGCTGTCTTCTATTGCCTTTTCAGGATTGCATGAGCTGGCAACTTTCTGCGTTTCACCTTCAACTGACGTAAAAATCTTTGGTAAAAATGTTGGAAAATGACTTAACTCCCATCATTTTATTTTCGCTACTTTACTTACATCTGTGAATTATTTTCTTTCTTTCTTTTTTTTTATTTTATTTTGATTTGCCGAAAAGGATTGATTGATGATCTTTTAAGTTATTTCACTTTTTTTTAATGTGATCTTGAATTTCTTGATCATTTTGTGGCTTGCTCTCTCTCTCTCTCTCTCTCTCTCTCTCTCTCTCTCTCTCTCTCTCTCTCTCTCTCTCTCTCTCTCTCTCTCTCTCTTTTCAATGACATTTCGCCTAAACTAATTATTTTCGTCATAGCCGCTCCACTTGTCGCCAAATTTCCGCAGAGACTTTTTCAGCGTGATGGAAGTGCACGCGGTTAATTTATTTCCCTCTTTTTTCTCCTTTTTGAAAGCCAACTATTTCGATAAAGAGTAGAGAGAGTGTGCTCTGATGTCGCTTATTTGCCATCCCTTGAAAGCAGACTCAGAGTAGATTTGCCGTTTGATGGTGACGTAATTTTCTGTCTAAAAAACGCAGGTAAAATCTTTGGCCAAGTACTTTTAGCTAGATTCAAATACTCTCTCCCTCTCCCTCTCCCCCCCCCTCTCTCTCTCTCTCTCTCTCTCTCTCTCTCTCTCTCTCTCTCTCTCTCTCTCTCTCTCTCTCTCTCTCTCTCTCTCTCTCTCTCTCTCTCTCTCTCTCTCTCAATAGGTTCCTGAAAATATGCCTTCTCGTCTCTGATATATGAGGTTCGAACCTGGGTGCTTAGTGAAGGAATGCAGAGGAGTTACTGTGCAGCCAACACTTAGTATATTTTTCAGGTGAAGGAATGGAGCATAGGTGAGATGGGTCAGGTGTCTTTGTGTGTGTGTGTGTGTGTGTGTGTGTGTGTGTGTGTGTGTGTGTGTGTGTGTGTGTGTGTGTGTGTGTGTGTGTGTGTGTGTGTGTGTGAGTACAGTAAAATCAATACTTATTTTCCTTATTCTTATTCTTTTCTTGTATTTCCTATGTATTGATTTATCTTAGTGTTGTCAATTTTTCTTCTTCCTTTTTCTCTCGTCTTATCTTCCTCTTTCTCTTACTCCGCCTCTGTCTTTTTCTCCATTCTTTTCTTCTATTAAATTTACATTAATTTCTCTACGTACTGTAATTTTTTTTCCTCCTCCGTCCTCGTCTTCTATAATTCTCTTCCGGATTATAATTCTCTACATGATTACTGATCCTTTTCATAGAGTCTAACATTTTCATATTTAATGCCTCTTCTCTTCTCTCCCTTTTATAGTCTTTCAACACGGTCATAATCCTCTTTATACTACCCCAAGGCGTGTTTCCTTATTCTTTTTGTTTCATTGTACTTTTCACCATTTTTTTCCCTTATTGTAGTCTCCATTTTTTTTTTCTCTCTCTCTCTCTTTCTCTCTCTCTCTCTTCCTCTCTTTTCCATCGTTCTCCCTCCCCTTTAAGCGTCAACCCACCAGTCTACTCTCCCTTTCACCCTCACTTCTATAATTTCCAGCCCCGTCTCCATCTGCATCAGCCGCCCTGCCTGCTGTCACCTATTGCTGCTCTCCTTGTGAAGTGAAGCTGTTAAGAGTTATAGCACTCACTGATTTGTTTCCTATGTCTGTTAACTCTGCTTTACGTTGAGGCTTTATCTTTCCTCCTATGTGTATGTCTATGGTTTTACTTTCCTTTTTTATTATATTTTTTTATCAACACCATAATCTCTAGTATCTTCTCCTTCAACTTTTCCTTCCCCTCCTTTTCTTTTTTTCCTCTTCCTCTTCCACCTCTTCCACCTCTTCCTTCTCCTCCTCTACTATACTACATCCTACTCCTCCTTCTCCTCCACTCACTTATTCCACCATATCTAACTCTTTCTCTTTGTCCTCTTCCACCTTCTCTTCCTCCTCCTCTTCTTCTTCCTCCCTTCCCAGCTCGTCCACTAAGAAAACATTCACGTGTTTACGCACTCTCCCTGATCTACACTATGCTTCCTTACTCTCCTTATGCAAATGAGGGTCCGCTGGGCTGGCTGCGTTAGTAAGAGAGGGGAAGGCAAGAGCGAGGCATCTCTAGTATATATGGACACAATTCCCACAGCCCAGAAGACTCGTGTGGAAAACTGAAGGACTGTCTCTTACATATACACAAATGGAGACTTTAATAGTGATTCCCTGACGGTTTGTTGTGTGATTACGTGATGTGGTTATGTATACACTCAACAAATGTCGCGAGGAAATACGTATCATTTAATATGGTGTGAGGAATAAGATGGAGTGGATTATTATTATTATTTTCTGGTCTTTTTTCCTCCCTTCTCTCTCTCTCTGACGCCTCTCCTCCTTGGGTCTGTATAATTAAGGAGCGCGAAGGTGAAGGTTAAGGCGGCAGAGGAGCCCAACAGGGAGGGCAAAAAGGGGGAAAGATGACGTTAACCTACATAGAGAATAGCATGTGGAGGCAGGAAGGTGGAGGAAGTGGGTTGGGGAGCATGGCGCGAGTGGGTGGTGATACAAAGGTTGGCTTTGTAACCACCATAACTAAGGACCTACACCCTTTCCTTGACACACCTACACAGCTCTATATGGGAGAAGGTGGAAGGTGGAAGGTAGGGTAGGGTACACATGGGTAAGA